>JASDQU010502779.1:52431-67903 GCA_032191745.1 Picea mariana | reverse complement strand
TCGGAAATCTGATTTAGAGCGAATTCTTGAATGCAAACTTCCGATTCGCGTGACTTCACGGAAATCTCGATCTCGGCATCGCGTGGCTTGAACTTAATCTCTGCAGCATCGAATCCCAATGTTTTGACCTTTTTTCTTCTTCTTGGTGACCTGCGGCTCATTGGATATTGCTTTCCGGACAGGCGAAATCTCGACAACATAGTTTGAGGAAGGGCTTGGCGTGGAAGACTGCTTTTTGTTTTTCCGTTTCATACGCCCTTTTAATCTCGGTCAGAAGGATTCCGACTCAGATAGCACCACACTGTTCGCCTCCAATTGCAGCGCGCAGGCAGATGAGGCTGCGACCCTCCTTCAACAGCAATGATCTCTGCAAGTTCAGCAGCAGATCCTTCACGCAGATTCCTCAGCAATCAACGAGAATCAATTTCAAAAAATTACAAATCAAGGAAATGCAAATCGCAATTTGATTTGGCTGGATTTCTCTTCGGATCTGGACAGTATTCTCCACGGTGAAGCCAATCCAATTCAGTCCTTTATTTTTTCGTGCAGCAATGGAAATTTTGAAACTCAATAGATTTACTTGCACACAAGATAAATTAACAAACACACACAGAAAACTTACAAACAGAAATTCAAAACAACAATATATATCTACTCTTCTACATATTTACAGAGAATATAAGCGATTACAACTCTCACATTCTCCTGGCCTTTCCGTGAGGGAATCAAGCCAGACCAGGCTCTGATACCATGACAGAATTTAAGAGAGCAGAGGCACACAGGAATAACACACACAATAATGATTTGTATTACTCATTGTTACACACATACATAGCTATATATATCGCTGGATTCAGATCCAACTAACTCCACTCTTAGAGGGATAGGTTGAGAGAATATCTCAACATCCTCCTACAAATCTTCAAACCAATCTCCAACTCAACATAATCATTAATTCTAACACATGGAAAGTACTTTGCTTAAAAAAGTCACTATTTAATTTAAAGTTTCTATTTATGGATTAATGAAAACCTATCAAACACACAAAGTAATAGAACCAATAATGGACATCTAGAGTAATGCTTGAGTTACTTTATATTTTCCAAAAATAAGATTTCAACCATATAACCTCATCTTGAAAACCAACTTTGCAATTGATTGATTATCTCTTCTTCCAATCTGATGTCATAGTTCAAGAGATCTAAAGTGAATAATGATGGAATAATTTATCAACCTATTTTGCATCAACAACTATAATGTGCAGCGCAGACGGTGTCCATCACCATGTTATGGCAGGTGGAAGGAGCCAAGTATAACCGCTCTTTGGAAGCTCATCATCCAGTAACTCTATACCAATGGCAGGTGCTTTATTGCTATCTTCGATATAAACTTCATATATTTTATTGGTATTGGAGGTGTCCTTAATTTCGAAATCAACAGTGGCTTCGTGGAGGAAATTAGGCCTGGATCTTACAATTGGAAATAGAGGAGAGATTAGCAAATCGCATATGATGATGCCATATACCACCCTAGTCGCCATGTTATTCCATAAAATTAGATGCCTCCACTTCAATGGAGTGGACAATACAGAGGAAATACACTCTATTCTTGGAAGGGAAATAAAGCGATGAATGAAGATGTTTACCGAGTTAAATGTATCGAGATTGGTTGCGAGGAAAATAACTCAGAGATGAAGGTATAAGTGAATGATTCTAAAGACGAGAAATGAAGCTCTATTTATAAGTTCTTCAAAGCCCTATTTTGACGAATTTGCATATGGTAAGTCCAACATATGTGATGTGATTGAAATGTTATCAGTGTGTTACTTGTGTTGAACGATTTTGTCCAGTTTGACTTGGTTGTATTCAACACAAACACAATATTTATTATTCATTCGAGGAGGCATTTTGACTTTGAAGAAATCAAACGTGAGGCTTATTAAAGCCATAATTGAAAATATTAAATATATAACTGAAAATATTGTTTATTGTTATTATTATTATTATTTTAATAAGATGAACCAAAACAAGTTTAAGATGCCCAATGGTTGGTTCTCCATCTTTCTAATCGATATTTCGAGAGATATTTTTCACTCGTATCCCTGGTACGACTCTGCATAGTTTTTTCCAAAGGTTTTTTAACGGTATATGGATTACCCCAACAACTATTTCATGGAACATTAAGTTTACAAATTACAAAAAAGATAAGCAGTGTGTTGTTGTTAGTTAATGAAAGAAGTCTTAAGTCCACAATCTAATAAGATAGTCTCTCTTGCTTGGTGACACCTCTAAAACCATGATTTGTATTAGCAGATCTTAGGCTAAATGTTTTACGAAATAAAGGTTTTTTGTCGATTTGTTTTGGAGATATTTTCTCTAAATCCAGTAGAAAATTGTCAAATCTCAATACTTGAGTGATTATTTATGTATATTCTGAGTGCTTTAAAGGTTTTTCATCATGGTGAATTGATTTATGCATTCAAAATTGGATTTGAAATAACAAAAAAATAGTGATTTCGTGCAGATTTATATATATTTCCCCTGTTAAAAAAAGATTTCGTAGAATAGTTAGACAACGTCTATTAGTAGTGAATACTAATTTGTTCCTCCACAAGTTTTTTTTAATACTAACTTATAAGTTGTTTATACTAACTACACACCCTTTTATCTAAAAACAATAACTAAAAAATAGGAGGATGATTCAATAAATTCATGCCTATGTGAGTGGGTGATCCAGTGGATATCGGTGGCCACCCACCTTTTTCGATTGTCCCAAAACATTTTGCTGGCAATTTTGACAATTTATTATTTTTAGCCATTTTTAACTTTTGGGGCCAATTTGAGGGCCCAAATGAAGGTTTTCCAAGATCGAGGTTCTCAATGATAGCCTACGGCATGATTGAGGCCACAAAATGAATCTCCTTGATGATACATTTCCAACAGGCTATCATACGCCTAAAACGGAGATCGTATGCAAAAGTTACGACCCTTGGAAGTTAATGCATTAACTTACCCAAACGGAGCCCACATGACGTTTGGCGCTTCATCTCCTAGGGTTAGGTTTTTGGATATCTAAATTTTTTGGCATTCATTTTAATTGTAAAAAGGTCTTCATAGCCTCATTGTAATCATCTTCTTGCGAATGCGAGTAGCCGTCACATCTCTTCTCAGATAAGCTGTCACCATTCTAGTGAGTCTTCACTCTGTATTTTTACAGTCTTTGTATATTTCTTTGATTAATAGAAATCATGTATATCTCTGATACATTTATGTTATATTATTGAATATTTGGGATATCTCTGTGCATTTCTTATTTATATCTTTGCTCTCATTTTGTGCCGAAAATAATCTGAATCAGTGTGATACTTTAATGTGGGACAAGGGACCCTTTCCTCCCAAAAATTTGACTACTCTCCTTTGGATTTCAATTTATGACCTCTTAACATGAAGCATGTGTTCTTAACCATTAATCTCACTAAAAGTGTATATATATATTTGATAAAGATATTTATCCAAATTCTTTATATATGACATATATTTATCCAACATCTAAAACATTATAATATTAACTTTTTTTTTAATAAGTAAAATCAAATTAACTTATAAAACAAGTTGTAGTTTCTAATTACAAATTTAGTTTTAAAATATAATGAAATATATAATATTTTTTTATGAATTTTGTAACTTTCACTAGTTCTATATTAATTTTTATGCATTTTGTAACTTTCTCTTGTTTTATGATGAAATATGTATAATTTTTGTAAATTTTGTATTGAAATAAGGGCTTTGAATATATTACTAAATAAAAATTGGAATTATTAAATATGTTTTTTTTTAATTTAAAATTAAAAGATTTTTTTTAAATAATGATGAGCTATTATTTTTATTTTTTTGGAAAAAGGTCATACTGTTTCATTACGTTAATCAAAAACTTTGGAAAATGTTTACAATAATCCCTTCAAAGAGAACCACAAAATTATCAGACTTGATAAATCTTATATAAGTTGATGAGTTGGATCAAGTATCATGTTATACCTCTTCTTGATACGAAACCAAAATATACATGGTTCTAGAGAAACCACTTTATCATATTGTCTTTATTTAACAAAACATTAAACTAACAAAATAATAGTAGGAAACATAGGACCTTCGTTCAATCAACTTGAGAAGGTAAGATACTTTAGGTTAACTAAGGCATTTGATGGATTTTTGGATTTACCTAGATTTCCTAAAACATTTGAATATAAATAAAAGAGAAACAATAAATTAAATGTTGAAAAGAAAGTTCTTTTAGGTTTTCAAAGAAAGGATTATCTTGATCGTATGAGCATTAATCAAAATCCAACCTCCATGCCCATCACTTCCAAAAACATATTTTCAAAATTGATGGTTGAGACTAGTGGGAAAGTGTTTGCGTTCTAAATCATTCGAGATACCCCTTGATGATTCTTTTAGCGTGGAATCAATCCCACACAAAGATGAGTCAATTTGGCATGCAAAGAAGACAATGAGCCTTCAAGTGAGGTAGGAGACCCAACTAAACATGAAATTGACCCTTCGATTCTATAATTTGACCTAGATCATTTTGAAGCAACAAAAACCATGGATGAAACTCTGTTCATGTGCATTAATAACATGAACCCTACTTTAGGATATTATACCTAACAAGAAATATTTGATTTTCCCAAAACTACCATTGACCACTTGTTAGGTTACCAATACTAGATATGCAAATATTCTCAGAGACTAAAAATAATAAACACCAAAACCATTCACCATAAAAATGAACACAAGAATATAGAAAATCCTTGAGGTAGGGTAACACCATATATTAATCCTTAAGGAAGGATAAAACTCCTCAAGCAATACTTTATTGTACATCAACGATATTCTTCTCCATGTCAAATAAAAGGCTTACATATTATTTTATAGCATTCTCTTCCCTAGGAACCTTCTAGAGAAGGTATCTTCTAGAAATCTCATTTATTATATCTAACTACTCATTTATTATGTCCAACTACCATAGTGGGCCTTATTTAATACCATGGCATACCGAGTCCACCTTACATGAATGGCCTCCACTAATAATATCTAACCCCATTCCCATTGGGTAACTCCCATATTACCACCCATATTACCTCCCTAGGTATATTACATTCCACCCCCCTTAAGCATGTTTCATCCCTGAAACATGAGAATATACCATACGACATGACCAACTGAAAATTATGGCTAAATGGTACCAAGTATCACCATCCATCCATCCTAATGGAAGACAAACATGACATCTAACTACTGCCTTGCCACCTTGTTCCACATCTTGTCGATGTTTCTCTGGACTTTGTTATCTATCTTGATGTCTTCGTGTAGTGTTGATAGACCTCCATGCACCTCTTGATTGGTTTCCTTTCTGGTTCCCCACTGGTGCATAAGTGTGTGGATGCTCACGCCCTTGCCTGCATGACTAGTGTTTCTCTCTATGATGTGGATGGAGATATACCATGACTTCAGGAATTTGTTCTTTTTTCTTCAAATCTACAACACATTGTTCCTTTGAGTCATTGACCACCTTAGATTCTTTATTGTTTTCGTCATGTGTCTTTGTTTCATCTGTTTCTATAGACTATGCCTCTAATTCAACGTTGGACTCTGCAATAACTTATGTGCTTGTTGTTATGGGCCCATATGTCTTGCTAAGAGACACATCCTACAATGTGACTTTCTTTTTCTTTTACTAAAGTTTCAAAAACTTATTTTACATATCAATATTAATTGTACCAATTGTGTCCATCCAAGGGTATCCCAAAAAAATATCCACCTCATCCATATCTATAGCATAAAAAACCGAATGCGACACATATGTATCCATTGTAATCTTCAAATATTTAAAGATTTGAATATTTTCACCTTCAACCTGTGTGCATTGAAAATTATTTTCCCGAATTTGCAATCTATTAACCAATTGAATATTGATAAAATTATGTATGTAACTAGGCTTAACAGAAACAATGAAATTTATTTTATGATTACAACCATGAATATGCAATATAGATTTGACATATGAAAATAAACCCTTGGTGCATTCTGTATCCTTACACTTATTATGATAAAAAAATTCTAAAAGTAATTTCTCCATGGCTTCCTTAGAAAGTGATAGCCATTCTATATAGTCAAATGAATGCCACCAACTTAAAGCATCCTCTCTGAAATGCCCATTGATAGAATATTTCCACTTCTCCTTCCAATGTCAATGCACATATTTTATGATTTCTTCCATACTATAGCCTTCATATTTTCCACCAAAAAATTGCATGCTTGCTAAAACCCAAAAATAAACTAGGGTTTGAAAAATAACTTACTATAGAAAATCAATGTTTTTTCGAGAAAAAAACCCTTAAAAACTGATGAAATTAAAATGGTCATAACTTCACTTCCGAGAATCTATTTCGACTGATTTGTTTTTTGAAATAGGGATTTTTCCAAGAGGAATCCAAATATCCAATTAATTTCTAAAAATTCCGAGTATAACTTTCAAATATGAGGCTGAAGTGCATGGCCCCCTTTTTTTCTTAAAAAACTTTCTGCAAAAATAACCAAAAAATTATTCCCTTTTTTCCCAAGGAAAGAGCTCTGATACCAAATCTTAAGTACCAATACTAGATCTGCAAATATTCTCATATAATAAAAAAAGTAAGTACCAAAACCATTCACCATAACAATGAACACAAGAATATAGAAAACCCTTGAGGTAAGGTAAGACCAGATATTAATCCTTAAGGATAAAACTCCTCGAAAAATACTTGTTTATACATCAACAATATTTTTCTCCATGTCAAATACAATTCCTACATATTCTTTTATATCATTCTCTCACCCCTAGGAACCTTCTAGAGAAGGTATCTTCTAGAAATCTCATTTATTATATCTAGCTACCCATTTATTATATCCAACTACCATAGTGGGACTTATTTAATACCATGGTGGACCTAGTCCACCTTACATTGAATGGCATCCACTAATAATATGTAACCCCATTCACATTGGTACCTCCCATATTACCACCCATATTACCTCACTAGGTATATTACATAAATGTTATATATCTATTGTAACATCCTTCTTTTGTGCACACCTGATTTGACTTATTCTTTGACGACACTTGCGTGCAAGTGATTTGGTTCATTATATGATTGACTATTTTGTTTATGGATTATGATGATGTTGTGGATATGATGATATGTTATTTTATTATATATGTGTCGAAATATACTATTGTTTGGTTTCTCCTGAGTGTGCAGGAATCTTGACAAATTGAGGATGTCGATGGCATCGATGGACCTCCTTGGACTCCAAATTCAGTCAGGGAGTGGATTATTTATGGTTTGAATATTTATGTTCTTTCATATGTAACTTATGACTGGTATATTATGATGTTGTTTATGGATCACTGATATGTTTCATTGATGGATGTAGGCTGACGATATCTTTCTAATAAGACTGACATTTGGAGTAAAGGGGTCATGCATGACAACCATAAATATTGAGGGAGAGGTGTAGCAGCATCCCTGCCACAGCCTACTAGCACTTCCATCGTGGCTCGAACTGTAGGTTAATGATTACCTAGTTTGAGAGATCCCTGATGCCGTGAGGGAAGACTGAGACAATCGCTCACGAAGATTCTAAGGGGCGCTCAATAAGGTAGGGTCTGTATTCCTTAGAGTCCCTTAGTCTCCCATAAGGTCTCCTAGCGGAGTACTGACTCCAAGGGTTCGACGTCTACCAAAATCATATAAAAGGCAAATGGCACCCTTGGAGAACGTAGCGCGTATTGAAGGGAAAGTTGCATAAATGAAACATGAATGAAGGTGAGTGGAAACGTTCGAGCACGTAGTGCATCTTGAAGGGAACGTCGTGGTTTTTAACACTGGTGAGTCAACGAATCTAGGTACCTAGAAAACAATATCTTATTTTGACTTGGTCATCCTTAAAACAAATGTTGTATGAGTAAAGTTGAAAAATTATAAAATTTTCCTTAATAACAATTTTGCTAAGTCTAGTTGAAATTAGAGCATAGGTCTAATTGGAGTATAAGGACTAAAACTAATTAATCAATTAATAAAAGGGGGATGAAGAAAAATCAATTTAAAATTTTAAAGAGAAAGAATTTATCAAAATTAATTAAATGAAATTCTGGTTAAACTAAGGGATCATGTGACAATTGTATGGGGGATAAATTTTCTTAATTAATTTTTAATAAAACAAATTTAATGTGAAAATGGAAGTGTCATTAAGATGAAATCTATAAAATAAATGGAAGAGAAGGGGTATGGATCATGAATGGTATGCATAAGTTTATGCTACAATATTTTTCTCTTGACTGATTTTTCTTGTGGGAGTTGGGATACCCAGCTGGAATAAAGAGTGGTAGCTCGACCTTGCGAAGCGATATGGTAGATAGGTTTGTATGGTTTGTGTGCATGGCCCCTTTTCATCTCGGGGGGCTCTAAGGGAAGAGGAGTACCCCTAGCATTGGCTGGGAGGTATTGATGAGGTCTCAATGGTTAGAAAGCATGAGCTAGATGAACCGCAAGCACGAGACAACAACTTCTAACTGTTATCCTTCAATTACAGTACGCATGTGTAAAATTTTGCATCGATAAATTAGTTAAAATAATTATACGTGGATTTAGAAATTGAAGAGTAATGGAATGTATTCTGGAATAGTAATTGAAATGGATCTGATAACAAAATTCCTAAAAAACTTGTGAAGCTTCATAGAAAGAGCCAACATCCTTCTATCTATGGAGCCTCTCAATGTTTTTCCTTTCTTTTGTTTAGCTCTGATACGTTGATGTGAGAACTGTGTACGTAGACTTGCGAGCTAGATTCAAAACATTAAGGTGTAGTCTTACATTGAAAACATGGAAACTAGATCTTAAAGATGCAAAATTATTGAAAGCGCTACTTGGCATTTAAAAGAAAACTTTTATCTAAACGTTTCAGAAAGAAGAGATAGAAATCAAATATTCTTAATGTTATGCATGATGTATTCTTGGTTTTAGTGCAATTGAGATTGTGTGTGGGTTGTGTTTGTTTCTAGTATATCTCTCGTAGGAGTCTCTTGCCGGTGGATGATTCTCAGCCGTATGGTGCGATCTAGCTACACACTCATTGTATCTAGGTGTATATCCACGCTAGAAGGATTGGGTGTTTCCATACGTTGGATTTTGTTGATGTTTACTTCCATAACATCTACGCATTATGCTTAGGCATCAAAACCCCTTATTTCCTGCCTTTTTTTTCTGTAGTTCTTCTTCTATATGAATATTTGACGTGGTTCTTTTACACATAAAAACAAAAGTGTGTTGCCTGGAGTTTTGATCTTTCGTATGGAAGGCCCTTTTAGTTTTTATTTTGGGAGCCAACATACCTACTGCATTGCGATTTGAATCTTGTTTTTATATTTACAGTAACGCACCCAAACGAGAGTTTTCTCTTTTTAAAATTGCTAGCATTTTTTCGCGGTCTCCTTCAATCCCAGCCTTTCGATTTTCGATTTTCAGCGGATTGGTCTCTGGGCTCTGCATTTTTTCTTGCGAGTAATTGGTGGTCTCCATTTACCTCTGAATTGCAGTTATGATCCCTGTGTTTTACCGACTCACCTTTAATACTTATGCGCTCAGGCTTTATGTCCATCCCTCCTACTCACTCTCGTTTTCACCAACTCATGTTGTACATTGGTGCGCTGACCTTCTGCGCATCCCCGTAACTTCACTCGTACTTTCCCATCCACGCTCAACCTTATTTAATTGCCTAGAATCTTAGGCGCATTCTGGATGCACACTAAGATTTGCACTCAGAACTTGCGAATACGCCAAGAATGTTGCCCGAATTTCGAGCCAAGCTCAGACCTTAACTCAATAGTTGCCTCTAGCAGAGCTCCGCGAATTTCTCCTTCCACAAATGCCCAGTTCCTCCACTAATTGTATGGGTGTGTTTATTGTCAATGAATTGGCTGTGTCTCTCTCTTCTGGCAGCGTTGGGCTGCGATCCCTTTTTTTGCGTCCTCACCTTCCCCTCAACCTGGTTTTACTATTAAAACCCCAAATAATAACTACGATCTCCACCCCTTGATAACCTTTCCCCTTGATAGCAAAGGGCAGATCCCTTCGAATTATTTCGTTTTATATTCATTCGAATTTATATTGTAGTTTACAAGTAATTCGGTTTGCAATTAAAATTAGAATCATAACTCAGTTGCAATTATGATTTAGAATATAATGCAGTTTACATTTATAATTTGATTGCAATTAATTTTTAGAATATAATTCAATTGCAATTTTAATTCAGATTACAACTATAATTTAGTTTAAAGTTATAGTATGCTTATTTACAATTATATCATTTTTCTGCCTTGATCAACTTATGCTCCTGACCTTTTCTTCCACCTTTAGTTGCTAGATGGATGTAATATCTTTGGCACACAAATGAATAATAATATTATTGTCAATTAAATCTTTAATACCTGGAAGATACCACTTAGACATATTGATGTGAGATCACTGTAATGATTAGATTTTATTTCTCCACTTTGATATATTTATGCGAGGTCATTGTAATAACTAGATTATATTCGCCACTTAGACCTGTTGATGCGAGATAATTGTAGTAATTATACTTTATTTCGCCACTTAGATATATTGATGCAAGGTCATTGTAATAACTAGATTTTATTTCGCCACTTGGACATATTGATGCGAGTTCATCGTAATGATTAGATTTTATTTCTCCACTTAGATATATTGAGGAGAGATCATTGTGATAATTATATTCTATTTCGCCACTCATATATGTTGTTATATGATCGTTTTATTACTTAGATTCTATTTCGCCACTAATTTGTGTTTAGGAATGATTGTTTAATATTGAATTCCCTTGCGCTTTGGTTTATGTTGAAGAGTAGGTGTTTAGATTGTTTGTGTGATGGGTTAAGTTGATGCAAAATTTTTACGCCTTCGTTTATTAGCACCTTGTCACGATGTTACTATATGATTCCTTGTGAATGATTAATTGTGCGCATTGATCAATAAGTGAATTATATTATCTGGAAATTAGATCATGTGCCTACCTTGATTATGATGTAGATTATTGTAATTTGATGAATGATTAAATTGCGCGTCTGGAAGTAAGTAGATATTTGTTTCCGCCAAAAATTTAATAAGTAGATTATTGTGCCTCAGCTTATGTCGTTCCTAGATGGATTTAGTATTTAAGTTCTCTTGCGCCATGAAATTTTCTATTACATTTGTTGGTTTATTAAAATGCTTTTGCACTTGGTTGATCGTTGATGACGTTATTTAGCTTAGTCGGCTTGGAATTGATTCTGTTGGGTGGGATGTAGACACCTCCTTGTTCCTCAAAATAGTCGCCAACCCTGAGACCTTAAATGGTCAAAATCAATGGGAACCTGAGCTTGAGTGTTGCTTATGTGTTCTGGAGGTCCTAACCTTGTAAGGTGGGATGTGCGGATTAGTCATTTTATGTTTTTATCTGATGAATGTTGTCTTAAATTGCTCCAAGCTTGATGTGCTATCTGTTATGTCATTTATGTTTATGTGTCGCTATCCTTTGTTGACGCATTGATTGCATTTTTATTTATTTCAGTGATGAGTAGCAAATGACATTGTTACCTTATATCGTGGTTCATTATGATGTCGTTGAGTTGTGTTGCTATGGTTTTCATTGTCGAAATTATTTTCCCAACGTTTAAAAAAAAATAAAATTACATGTTGTAAGTCGTTTTTGTGTCGTAACGGTCAGGGTCGTTACATCTATACTAGATATGCAAATATAATTCAGAAATAACCAAGAATAAAATAAAACCATTCACCATAACAATGAACACAATAATATAGAAAACCCTTGAAGTAGGGTAACACCATATATTAATCCTTGAGGAAGGATAATACTCTTCAAGGAATACTTGCTTGTACATTCAAAATATTCTTCTCCATGTAAAATACAATATTACATATTCTTTTATAGAATTTTGTCTCTCCCAAGAACCTTCTAGAGAAGGTATTTTCTAGAAATCTCATTTATTATATCTAACTACCCATTTATTATATCCAACTACCATRGTATAACTTATTTAATACCATGGTGGACCTAGTCCACCTTATATTGAATGGCCTCCACTAATAACATCTAACACCATTCCCATTGGGTACCTCCCATACTACCACCCATATATCTCCCTAGGTATATTACACCACTCTTATAAACAAAAGTTTTGTTGGGAAATAGTTGGACAAACAAATGAACTAAGGCATGAATTTGATTCTAGGGAAACAAATCTTGAAACCAACGACTCCACCATTGCTTTAGTAKAAACCATAGAAATACATGATAAATCCCATGAAGTATCACCGATAATGGATTCCATTGTTGCACTACTAATRCTTGTTAAGTTGAAATCAACTACACAAACCAATGACCCAGGCACTGCATTAATATCTTGACACACTTCCTAGAAGGGGCTTACCATAAAGCCACTTACATCTCTTAAGGTAAAAAGGATTGAGACTTCCCCTCCCTTAATGGCATGAATCTCATCCAGAWTATGTGATTTCAACATTTGAGAATACTTTCTAGGGAATTAATGAAATAGATGACCATGTGCATGACAATAACATTAGTGGAAGGGAATGTTCTCACATTTTAATATTTGAAATCAAGATTGATTAGCCACTTAAGATCCAATTTATTTAATTAGGCCCCATTGCAGACTAGACATCACCATAAAGTGAGAACCATAAGGTGATAAGTACCTTATCTATACAGGGTTTTCTAGGTAATAGATTAGAAGTATCCAATATTTTCTCCAACATCCTATGATGCCATAAATGAAGGGACAATCTAGAAAGAATAACCAAAAGTAAAATCTAGTCTTTTTCTTGCTTCAAGTTGTAAGACTCATACCAAAGAAATAAAAATAGCCCAGAAAAACCATAGCTCCAAGTACCCCCTACTAATGCTACATCACTATCCATAGAGTTATATAAAAAAGGAAAAGAATCCCCTTCACAAGGAGGATACTTGGATTTTACCCCTAAATAAAGTGGCCCAGGAAGACCCTACCCATTCTACCATCTTGGGGAGACATTGTTTAGGGCTCATAAATAATCTATCAAAATAGTAATAGATAGCTTCTTTTCTCCATTCATAAACCAGTTACTAAGCAAAGGTAAACTAACTAAGCTAGAATAAAAAAAACCTTAGAACTAGGATTCTGAGCACTCCATCTTCTTCATCTTCCACCAATTTTATCCAAAGTCATTAAAATACTTTTTACATGACACCATAGTCATTCCTTTATCCTAAATAATCATAATTCAATTGAATTATAAAATACAATAATATATTTTCTCTATCAACAAACTTCTTCAAGAATCTTATGATAGAAACGATTATGGAAATAGCAATATCCTCGCATCTATTACCCAAACATTAACAATATAAGTGGATGTACCTAGAAACTCATCACTTATCTCCAATTATGAATTTTATCTTTCATCTCAACGATCTTATTGTGTAAACATTAAAAAAATTAAAACTTAAGGAAACAAATTGTTGAGCCCACTTTAGTTTAATGACTTATATACTTTTCACTAAAAATCTTTCACCCACCATTTTAAAAATCCGTACGCACTCTTTAAACTTTCGAGTATATACTTTAAAATGTTATAAACCATTATGTTTCATTATATAAAAGTACCTTACTTTAAAATCTTAAAAATATTATGTAACTTTTCTTCAAATAACTAAATCTTGTTGAGTTTTATAAACTAATCATCGTAGTTGTTTTGTATTTAATTGTATTAACACACTAGCACGGTTGTTAACTCGCAGTTGGAAAATGCTTAATTCCCCGTCATTGGAGAATGTGGAAAGGGAAAATTCCTCGCCGAGAACATGCATTTCTTCTTTTTTTTAAACTCAATTTTAACTCATTTATGCCTTGATATGGAATGTTGAGCCAAAACACAATTTTAACTCATTTACGTCTTGATATGGAGTGTTCATCCAAAACAATCAGATTATTTTATGCAATTAAACCTAAAAACAACCACAATTGTTGATAAACCCACATATGCTTATTTCATTTACAAGGTAAACCATGATTAAATTCGTAAATAAAATAAACCTTAAAAAAATTATGTTTGTTGTCGGATAATTAGTTTTTTTTTAATTTTAGAAAGCAATTATCATTAAAATGTGGTAATTCAATTTTTTGTTAGTTAGAAAAGTAAAAAAATGCATCTAAATATTAGATTTTTTAAACTTTATTCATGGAAGGAGGTGATAGTCCATTAATTAATTAAAGAAACTAAAGGACAATTCTAAACGTGACTGTTCACACACAATTTATCATCGGAGTCCTGACAATAACAAAATGCAATTTAATTTTGTCTCGATTTCATGCAATTTAAAAACAAAATACAATTTAATTTTTGGTCTCGATTTGACTTCTTCATTCTTTATACCCTATAATAAGCTACCGAATGTTTTCAAATCCTAAATTAAGTGAAAATAAGCTTCCTCACAGTGAATTTTGAGCATTTCAAAGATTCAATTACAGGAGAACTTCTGAAATTACTTTATTAATAAACTGTTTTGAAAAGGAAATAAATATTTTAAATGTGAATATTCATGAATGAATCTAATATACCTTGAACCTAGATCAAATTCAAGTATCTTTTGCCACAAAAAAACCAGCGGATGTTTGATAAAGCTGATGACATGCGTCGGGGTTTTGCAGGTGGTCAGGTCGGGTCAAAACCATCAACTATATTCAGCATCACATTGAAGACTGAATCCAGAAATAATTAGTGTTGTAAAACGGATGAAATTCAGAAATAATCAGTGCTGTAAAACGGGTCAAAGGCAGAAAACCAAAGAAAATTGAAACAGAATATAACCAAAAGAAAAGGGAAACATGTACTTCGAGTTAAAAATATTGTTGATGGTGGCAAAGATCATTTTCAAACAAATACAGCTGAAAAAAAACGTTTCACAGTTCCAAAACAATTGAATACAGGTGACAACAAATGTTGCACAGTTGTAAAACGATTTAATATTAAGGTTTTTTCGCATTCAAGGTACACAAAATTGCAAGTTGGGACCGCTTGGTAAACCCTTTCGGCCCTTTAAAAGATTATCTTATACCACCGTTGGGATTCGATCTTCGGCTGTCCTGGGAGAGAGAAAGAGATTCTTCGACCTTTTTTTTCCCCTCCATCAAAGTTGCATAATGAATCCACGTTCCTTCCCACCAATGCCTCCTCTGTGGTGCCTAATCCTTTCAACGGATTTATGAAAACCTTCTCTATAATCGCATAAAATGGAGGATGAAATTGTTGAGATTCCACCTCGCACCCCAACTTGCTCTACCTCTTTTCTTCCCAATAGAT
>JASDQU010502779.1:4666-51804 GCA_032191745.1 Picea mariana | reverse complement strand
ACTTCATACTTGAACAAATACTTCATACGAATCTGCCTTTCAAAAAAATATTGAAGGTACCTTTAATGTTATAAAAAACAAATTTCATATGAATTCTTTTCATAAAGGGGGAGCGCTCCTTACTTCTTCAGCGCTCCTTTGGAGGAGTTAGGGGGCGCTGCCCCAAAAATTTGAATATTCGCGTAAGTACGGGAGAGGTTGGCGCTCCTTGATGCTGGTAAGGTGAGCGTTGTCTCTCCTTCCGGTGCTCCCACTCATAAAACACGAATGTTTATTAATAAGCGCGCCTGTAACCTATGCCTCCAGCGCCAGCGCTTCCCTTTTTCCTATTGCCCAGCGTCGGCGCGCTCGCTTAGCTTGTTTCCCAGCGCCGGCGCCCCTGTGCAAGTTTTTGACAAGCGCTGCCCCATAAAAAACGAATTTCAACGCGGCTTCGGCTTCTTCCGCTCTGCACCTTCCTCAGCTCTTCAGCTCCTGAGCTCTGATATCACTTGTTGTAATTGTTAATGCGGAAAACTCAATTACCAATAAGACAAACAATAAAAATGCAAGCAACAAAGACATAGCAATTTACGTGGTTCACCCAAATGTTGGGCTACGTCCACCAAGCATAGGTATCGGTCATCTTATTATTCAGCCAATGGAGATTACAGACGGATCTCAATCCTCACACTTCTTAGTCACTCCTCAGCCTCTACGGGCATACAATTAAATAGAAAAATCCATATTCTAATTAGAAACATCCTTATTCTAATTTAGAAAAATCCATATTCTAATTTAGATGGATTAGTTACAATGAATTATGATCTAAATTTCTATTCACGGGTGAGTTTGTTGTCACCGTTTTCAACAAATAAAATATCAGAAGTTTGTATTGAAGAAAGCAATAAAGCACCCGCAATTGGTATAGAGTTACTGGATGATAAGATTCCAAAGAACGGTTATACTCCCTCGGCTCCTTCCACCTTCCATAACATGGTGATGGACACCGTCGGCGCTGCACGTTATAGTTGTTGATGCAGAATAGGTTGATAAATTATTCCATCATTATTCACTTTACATCTCTTGAACTATGTATGACATCAGATTGGAAGAAGAGATAATCAATCAACTGCAAAGTGGGTTTTCAAGATGAGGTTATATGGTTGAAATCTTATTTTTGGAAAATATGAAGTAACTCAAGCATTTCTCTAGATATCCATTATTGGTTCTATTACTTTCTGTGTTTGATAGGTTTTCATTAATCCATAAATAGAAACTTTAAATTAAATAGTGACTTTTTTAAGCAAAGTACTTTCCATGACCTAAGGGTACCATGAAATTTCTTAAAAACAACTGCGTATTTATCTCTCAATTGATAAACAAGCTCTCTATAGGCTTCAAGGATTATCGAGAAATTTTTTATGGCCCATTTCATTGAGTACATGTTTTAGACCAGATTAAGTTAAAATCGACATAAATTCTTAAAAGCACCCAGCAAACGTACTTGAAGGCATTTGTGGTGGAGATTTTCTTGAACGAATGGGAAATCTCTTTATATTGTAAAAACACATCAACGTTGTGGATTTTTTTTTGGGTAAACTATAAATTATTATTTTCTTCCAATCTCAATTGTTTTTTCCCTTCCATTGTCAACGTTTAGGCTCAACTCTTGATCCGTCTTTTTTTACTGAGTGTTTTAATCTATAGCTGAGTGTTTTAATCTATAGACAGCGCCCAGGCGACCGCTACCATTTTTCCAAGTACATTTTCTCCAACGATAATTCTTTCAATCTATACAACGGATAGAATATAAAAACTTATAAAAAAATATTTGTTTCGATAAATAAAACATAATTGACCATCCAAAAGATCCAAACCGGATCCGTCGAAATTGGATCATTATAATTTACAAACCCATGGACAATAGACTGCTTGATCAACATGGAGTTTAACCTCTGAAAACCTATAACATGTAATTAAGACGCTCAATTTGGAATCATGGAATGTCTTGTCATCATTAAATCTATTCAAATAAATATTTGGTTTCATCATATATGTTTAACTAAATAAATATTTAATTAAATAAATATTTGGTGTTATTAGTCCCTGTTAAAGCAGAAATATAGCAATGAGTTTGTTATTGATTTGACATTAATTTTATTGACTAAACAATTTTCCAAAATATAACATTATTATTTATATATATATATATATAGATAGATATATATATATATATTTTAAATTATACAATTTTTAAATTATGAATAGTGAATAAGTTTAACCCCTTAAATTTTTATTATAAATTTAAACAATTTTCCAAAATATAACATTGTTATATATATATATATATATATATATATATATATATATATTTTAAATTATACAATTTTTAAAATTATGAATGGTGAATAAGTTTAACCCCTTATTGCAGAGGTATCCGTGAGCATTTAATTCAATCTTTTAATTGTTACTGTTTCTGGCATCTGCCCAGTGTCCGTACGCCTACAGAAACTAGAAAAGTTTTGGTTCCTAGCCTACTCTGGTTAGTCGATTTCTATACTCTATGACGACCAAATTTATACGAGTTCAGGTGGAGGTTCAATATCTATGAAAACCTATAACATGTAATTAAGACGCTAAATTTGGAATCATGGAATGTCTTGTCGTCATAAAATTGAATGGTATGAGATCGTCATTCACTCGATTCAAATAAATATTTGGTTTCATTATCAATATTTAACCAAATAAATATTTGGTGTCATTATAAATATGTTTTTTTTTTATGATAATGATAGTTAATGTTTACTAAGATTTAGTTTATGAAACCCAATGAAAAAGAGAGATTATTAGAATTTCTTTAAAATACTATTTTGTATATAAAGTATTCCAAAATCAATATAGTTTTAATGAGTTAAAAGAATAAGAAAGTTGGTATTTTCACAAATCTTTTGAAAATATAATCATATATATATATATATATATATATAATATTTAGTGTCATTATAAATATGTTTATAATGATATTGATAGTTAATTTTTATTAAGATTAATTTAGTTTATAAAACATTAAGAAAGATGAGAGATTACTTGAATTTCTTTAAAATTTTATTTCTGCACATAAAAATATTCTAAAATCAATATAGTTTTAATGATTTAGAAGATTAAGAAAGTTGGTATTGTCACAAATATTTTCAAAATAAGATGAAATATAATGATTATACAGTAGCACAAAAACTAAAATTCTCGGCCCAGTAAAAACTCGCCCAGCATAGTAAAAATAAAATTATGACCGATTAAAAATCTCCAGCTTAATCAAAAAAATCCCTAATTGATATAGTAAAAATAAAATTCAGGCTCAAGAAAAGAAATAAAAAAAATGAATGAAACTATTTTCTAAGATATTAAATATTGACTCAATATGTTTATAAGAGATTGTAATTATGAATGAGAAGTTTTGAAGAAGTTATGTAAAATATGTTGGTTTGAGAAGTTGAAGGTGCATGTTCGGTGTTACTTGACACCTCAATTTAGTTTATGAAGTCTTCTTAAGATGTTTTAACAAGTATGTCATGTCATTTGTTTAATTTTGGGAAGAATAAAACTGAGTAATTATTGTAGTGGCCTTTAATTTTGGCCAACTATTGTCACAAGTTAGAGAGTATGTATCGGAACTAGCCATTCTAACAATAGAAAAGTTTTATTTATAGAAATCATTGAGTACTAGACACAATTATGATGTCAAGAAGAAAATAAAGAGAAATGAAAAAGAATATATCAAGAAAAAATTATGAAAGAAGAAAACAAGCAATAAAATACAGACCTGTGATGAAGTGTGGAAAGAGGAAGAATGTGGCTTCAGAGACATTGAATCGATTTGGATCGAAATAGAAGAAGTGAAGAAATTTTCCGTGGGAGTGGAGCGATAATGGAAGGATCGACAAATCATTGCAAGAAGAATAAAAGCAAGAAACGAAACGATAAAAAAAATGAATTGGAGAATAGAAGACGTATAGACAGGAGACTAGTTGTACCTGACACCCCATAAGTTTTTGTTACAAATTTGTAAGCCTTTCCATAGGAACGTTGTCTTGTCAAAATGTTTAGTAAGCCCTCTTTGAGTCAGGCCTACATAGATTAGTATGTGATCATGTAGCATGTATCCCTCTTATGCATAGAGTGGATGATACATCAAGTTGTGAAATGAACCACTAGTATAGGTATGAGGGTGACAAGTGTACTCGTACCTAAGCTTGATGGTGAATCAAAGAAATTCAATCTTCGATTAAAAAGGTGAATGTGAAATAAATAATTCTGAGAGATGGTTAGGACCAAGTTATGTTTAAGGGGGAGTGTTAAGATATGTTTAAGGTGGATTCTAATGAATCAAAGATGGAAAGAAATCTTAATCCAAGGGAAGATGGTGATAGCGATAGTTTTTGTTAATGTTATTATTGGATGTAATTAAAGGGGAGTGTTAAGGAAAACAATCTAATTACATACTTAACTAATTGATCTGCAATTATAGGAGTTGGTAAGTTATAATAATCTTTGTAAGTCACTTGCAACTATATTTGTAACTATATGTACATATTAATATGCAACACATATCAATGTGTTGTGTGTGTTGTAGTATCAATTCTAAGTATTCTTTTATAGATTCCAAAATTAAGGACACCTCCAATACCAATAACATATATAAAGTTTATATCGAAGAATCCAACAAAGCACCCACGATTGATATTAGTCTATTGGATGATAACCTTCCAAAGATTGGTTATACTCTCTAGGCTCCTTCATCCTGCCATAACATGGTGATAGACACGATTGGCACTATGTACTATAGTTGTTGATGTAGATTAAGTCTATAAATTAACCCATTATTATTCAGATAATATTTTCTTAACCCTGACATGAGATTGGAAAAAGAGATAATCAATCAACTCCCAAGTTGGTTCTCAAGATGAGGTTATTAAGTTGCAATTGTATCTTGGGAGAATCGAGACGTAATTCAAGGATTACTCTAGATATAAACTATTGGTTCCATTACTTTTTGTGTTGATCTGTTTGCATTAATCCATAAATATGAACTTTACATGAAAGAGTGTTTTTTTTTACGCGAAGTACTTTCCATAAGCTAAGGTGCACATTAAATATGAGAAACAACTTGCATAATTATCTCTTTTTTTTATTAACAATCTCATTATCCATCTAATGAATTTTGTATGGATTTTATATGGGCTATTACATAGAGGACATTGTCAGGTTGTAGGTTTTTTTTGACAATCTGTCAGCCATGACCTTTGTAGTGGACAATGTGTACCTACTCTTCTTGACCTTCCTCGACTTATCCACATTTATTTCCTTTATCGATCATATCCATCAATAGTTTGATAGAAGGTAGAATGCCATTCTTGTTATAGAAATATTCTCTTGATGACAAGTGAACTTTCCATTGGATTACATACCCCTCTACCAAAATAGAAAATTACATTTGGACACTACCATTCCTATAGATTCATTTTATCCAATGAGAAAGAGATAAGGAGGGGAAGTATGATGTACCTTGTTTACAAATCTTTTCCAAGATGCTCCAATCTACAAGGTCCAAACAATACGTGCAATTGACAACAAGAAACAAACGACTATCTCCTACTCTAATGGATTAGACAAAATCAATCAATTTATGAATATTGAGACAAGCATTGACAAACAAATGTAAACACATACTTGAAGGAAATATGACAAGTATATTAATGATAAATTCCAAAGGAAATTTACAATCTTCAGATGATGTTGCAGCAACCTCTCCAAGTCCTCCTCATCCAACCCTTCCTTGAAATATCCATAATCAAAATAACAATGCTTTGTTGATTTCTCCTTTTTTTTCACCACGTGAATGCCTCCATTTATAGGCTTTGAGAGGCTCAACTGCCTTCGGTATATTTGGAATAAGTTGAGTAGATGTATCCAATAGTTGTGATGTATTCCTTAGATACAACACTGGAGTTATATTTGAGCCAAACTAACCTAATAAATCCATAGTTTTCTTTAGAGGAAAGTGAGATTTCCTCCAAGGTTCCCTCAAGTAACTCGACGCTCCCTTAACATGGAAAATGAAATGTTGAAACACTCCCCCTGAGATGGAAAAGGAGTGCTAGCGCTTTCTGTGTATGAGAAGAGGAGCGTTGATCTTCCAAAAAGTCATCAAGATGAGTAATTCTCTAGTAAAATACTGGTACAAATGTCAGATGATGGGGCTTCTTCTTCTAACATGTTTTTGGGGTTGTAGCAATTTTTTTGTGGTGTTGTTCGATATGTGACACTTACGAATAGAGAATGTGACACTTACACCACTTGTCACAATGAATGTGTGATACTTGTGACAATGAAAGTGTGACACTGATTAAATGAGGAATTTTGATGGGTAACAGATTTCCCCCCAAAGTGTGAAGTCAAAAAAATAATGTTGATGGCCGAAACACTTTGTAGATTCTGCGAAGCAAGGGTATGGAGTTGGAGAAATTGGTAGAAGCTGCAAAAAACCATCAAACAATGTTAATATGTTTTCCATCCTCAAGAAAGGAATACCTATGCTAGGAATACAAATGAGTCAAATCACGATCATCAATAAATACACTGCAAATCCATGATGTTATTAACTAAGGAGATGGAAACAAAAGATACAATGTGGATCCATCTCTCTATGACCTGACTTGATTGCATTCACGTAAGAATACAAAGTGGCGCTACGATGTGATAAGAACATAGCCACAGACCAATACAAAGTGGATCTATGTTAAAACATGTGTATCATTCAGATAATATCCATTGCAACCTAGGTAAAGTGTATATGCAAATGAGTACTCAAGCCAGGGTCTTCGTCCAGATCCTATAACAATACAAATTTGTTCATGTGAATAGATGATTTGATGTCAAACATGATAGAAACCACTTGATTATCGATCATTGAGGTATTTTAGTAACAAGTGAAAGATAAATCACCATTGATGTAGATGAATGTCAATGTACTTTAATGTACAATATGACAAATGTGAATAATGAGATGAATTCGAACACTTGTGGAATTAGTCGGTCAGGGGTCATTGATGCATACCCACTGTCGAATGCAAGGAGGTATTCCATTGAGGCATGTACGTCCCAAGGTATTGATGTTTTATTAAGTCTATTTCCTGGATAATTTGTTGAAGTTGACAGGAAAAGACTCATCGAAGGAGGGCATTGATGTATCTCCCATCAATCGACACAAAACTCATCATAAGAATGTGATAAAATATAGCAGATGGAAATGGTATCACATGGGTATGGGAACTAGTAACATTTTAGATGGATGAATTTTGAGGTGAAGACTTCCCTTGAACATTGAGGCACGACATAAGACTTGGTAGAATAGATTTAGAGTGGACCAAAAACTAATGCAGCGAGTGTTGGGGCATTCTTTGGGTGGGCCAAAGGAGTAGAAATGCTCATAGGATTGGTTTAGTGTGGAGGCCAATGGATTATACAAGTGTATGATGAGGTGAAAACAAGTGTCATGTTCAAGGGTGACCATAAGAGCTGCCTTAAAACATCTCAAAAAACTTGACCCACTCCCTTCAATGTTTCCCCCATCCAGATAGATGAGTACATCTTTTTCATTTAACGAGCTCGAGGAGGGTAACAAATTCTTGATATAATTCACCTTCGATAAGTTCCTCTTCCTTTATTTAACAAAATGAAAGAAGTAAGGGTTCGTCCCTAGATGGGCCCTTCAATGTGTAATTTTGCAGGTCCAGAGAAGGAAAAATTGTTTTTCTTTTTTCATGTTTAGCGAGTTCGAAAATAACTTAAAGAAGACTTTGAGATTGTCCCTTTTCGTGATTTTAGTCTGTGAATTCTGAAAAAGTATAAAGTAATACGATGGAGAAATATTCTAGTCGTGATTGACTAGAGAATTCATTTTTAGTGGTTAGTCTGTTGGGACCGAAAAAGGGGTAATCTATTGCCCAACATACGACTCTTCACATTTTAATGAGCTCGAAGTATGATGAAGTTTGCTCGATAGTGTCATAAGTTCATCAAAATGTCTTTCTTCATAATTTCCTTCGTAATCAAATTATCTTGGGAAGACAATGTTAGTAGTTTCTTAAAAATTGACAATAATTTAGGAAAAACTCAAAAATACATATTATTAATATGAAAAAGGGTGTAAATTTCTCTATTTGTACATATTAAAAAAACAATTACGACAAAAAATAAGCCATTTCACCTTTCATTTTACCATTTCCTCTTTTCTTTGAGTTGTTTTTCCCTCTTGGATTGATTTTTCTAGCGTTCACTATGGGATATACATCATACCATTCACAATTATGTCTAGACTAGGTTGGTACTCTGGCCCTTCTCATTCATTTGCATGCTTTTCTATTCAATTTCATCCTTTCTTTCATGGGTTTTGGCTCCTTAGAAATCCCTAGAGCACCAAAAAGGATCGACGCTCCCTTGAGAAATTGAGGGGGTCGGTGTTTGAGATTTAAATGACCTAGTATGTCTTGTAGGGGAGATCTAGCGATCTATTTTTTCTTTCCAGGGAGTGTTGGGTGCAAAAAATGAATTGTTTTTTGGTTTTTAGGCTATGAAAAAACAATTTATTTTCTTGAAACTTGGATAATGTGATTATTTTGTGGATTTGTAGGTTTCAATTAGCCAATATGATTGAATGGAAGGAAATAGAACATGAATTTGATGATATGTAATCCTTAAAAAAACCCCAAGCGAGGGAAACTCTATGAAACTGCGGCTTGCTAAAGTACTTCAATATACAAAACATGAGAAAATAAGTCATTTTGCTCGAGTATCTGATTGGGTTATGGAACAATGATGAGCAGTTATTCTAGATAGGATCTCATATCCCTGACATAGACATTGAGGATGTGTATTTCCTGACGAGGCTCTCGAAGAGGGGGGCACCCATCCTTTTGTCTGGACACCAGTCTACTCCACTGCCAACATAGGAATATGTTGTGCATTATTATGTGTCAGGATCATGTTTAGTGGGGGGAAGAATCATCATTAAGGATGTGATAGATTTATAACTATGATCCATTCTCTTTAGTATCACTAAACTCGAGGGAAGCACCAGTTCCCACCTTTCTTCCAAATTTCAGATATCATATGTTATTCAGTGCTTGGAGCCCAAGATTTTTAACTGGAGTGCAGGTTTCTTGAGAAACATCAAAGAGAAGATATCTAATTGTTGAATAGACAAACAAAAACAATTTAGATAAATAGATTTCTTGGTTTCCTTATTTCTAGAATGAGTAGCACATATGTAGTTGCAGGTTGCCTTGATAGCATGCCTCACATATGAGCCCTGGATGAAGCGTTGGACGATTATTTCACCTCCGTTAGGGAATGAACCCTCAACCTTCCACTTTATTGTTGACTTCTTCACATGGTTGAGAAGACAACTCATGGTTATAGAGGATTTCCTGTATGTTGGAGTTGACTTTAGGGGAAACACTTATTTAGTTCTCCCCGAAGAGGCACAATGGGATGCATTAGGTAAAACATGAAAGATCATGAACTTGCAACAATGTTTTTTGTTTTTATATGTACATATGTATCTTTTTTTTCGTACAATGAGAGATCTAAATCATTTGTTTTAATCATGCAGACAAAGGCATGCCACGTCCGATATGGATTTTGACACTAAGACATTGTGGCAATTTTCAGGAAGCAGCGAAGGTTGACGTTATACTAGAAGGAATTCGTGAGGTGGAGAGGAATATACGTGTGTTAACCATGGGTGTTCCTTCCATGAGGATACTAGATGTGCCCTTACATATTTAGAGACATACAGTCGGGGTGCCTAAAGGCCTTATTCATTTGCTACGATGAGTGACTAGAGTGGTTGTGTGCTATGTTGAGAATAATGTAGTGCAAGAAGAGTAGAGTCTCCTAACACATTATCATTTTATGATGATCTCATGGGAATAATGGACCATGTTATTTCTCTGATATGTACCTTTTGGATGATGTATTCAGACACACTTTTCTATTTTTAGATACAGGCATGTATATAAGAGTTTTTCGGTGGCTACTTATTTATTCATTTATTTATTTAAAATGATGTGATGTTTTTATGTACATTCTTTATGTTCTGAATGCTTATATATATGTAGTGTACCAATACAACATATAATTTTCTAATGATTTTGTAGTCGTATTAAGTTCTCTCAATATATGTCTATATTCTAAAAATTTAAAATATATTTCAAGATGACGGACCCTTAGATGGAGACGAAGAAAAACTGAATTATGAACAATGTATTCATGGTTTAGTTGATAGACCATGATTTGAGAATCAAGGTTGATAATCAATTGAGATATACCTAAAGAAGAAGCTTCAGTTAAAATTCCAATGACGGCATGATAATGTGCAACGTTATTGGTTGCAGATATGAGGCAAATTCCTCCTGATCTCACTAAATTGTTAGAGTGATAGATGACCCAAGTTGCAGAAGCAATAGTCTGGGTATGTCGACTAGCACCATCCACAAATCCAAAATAGATAGGAAAGGTTGATGAAATCTTTGCATTAAAGCACAAATAAAAGTATAAGCATCTTTAAATAATGGGAAAATACTTGTGCACGCAAAATCAAAGACACACCAAACCAAAAACAAATAGTACAATAATATACAAAGAACACATGCAAGATATTATATGCATAGTAGTTCTTTAGGTAAAGACCATTTTGGGGCTCACCATGAGATAATCCATCGTAATCTACTAAATCCTAGGCACCTCTATATAGAACACATTTCACGATGTATGACCTATGCCACATAGGTTCTAAATTATCTGCACCAAGTTTGTCATGATCTTAGTCATAGACCAAGGCCAAATATCCTTCTGTAAAAGAACGAGGTTGAACAGACTTAGTGTATTGAGTCTTGATCCTTTTTTATATGTCTCATTGATGAGAGAAGCATCGCGATGGGTTTCATCCAACTTCATTACATACAAAAATCATTATTCTTCAATAGAAGTATGGAGTAGGAGTTATACGGTGAGTTTCAAGGATGAAATATCACATTGAATCAGCAATACTACTTCCAACCCGTATACCAACTGGAAGGGTGTAAATCGAGGGGAAGTTTTAACTAAAGTCTGATAAGTCCAGAGTGTAGAGAAAAGATGAAAATACCAAGAGGTTTTGTTCACCCCCATCATGCATTGAAGCATGGTTTTCAAGACTTTGTTGATGGCTTCAACTTTCCCATTTTCCCGAGGATAGTAAGGGGATGAATTTTCATGATGAATACCCAACTTGGTGCAAAATTCACCCATCATCTGGTTTTAGAAATGGGATCCATGATCAGTTAAAATAGCTTGTGTGAATCCGAAGTGAGAGATGATGTGCTTGAACAAAAAAAGTGTTTCATTTCAGCCATCGTTAAGAAATGTAGGCATAGCCTCAACACATTTATTGAAATAATTGACAACGATGATAATATAACCATGCCCCCCAGCTGAGGTAGGATTATATTGCATGAAATTGATACCCCATTTGGAAAAGGGTCTGACGGAGACAATTGGATGGAGTGGAGCTAGGTGGATATGTGCTTTCTTCTGAAATATCTAACAGGGTGAGCAATTTTTAATAGACTCGATGCAGTCTTTGAATATGGAAGGCCAAAAATAACTAGCACGTAATATATTTTGGGTCGTATCCATCCTAGAAAGATGACCACCAAAACATCTAAGGTGACAGTCATTTAGAACTTGTTCAACCTCTTCATGGGTTAAGCAACATCGTAGAAAAATTCCAATACCTCGGTGATACAAAGTGTCTCCAATGATAAGGTAGTTCTTTGAACGGTGTCTAATGTGACGTCGTTCGTTATGTGAAATGCGAGGTTGGAAGCATTGGGTATGGAGATACATAAGAATTTATCCATACAATGGATCGACCATACTAATGAGGAACAATGATTTATCGGGAAGGGAACAACTGGGCTTATTATTCTCATCAGTATGGGGAAGATTGCAAATTAATTCCACAAAACCCAATGATTTCTTATCTTTGGATTTGGAAAACTTGAGATCGAATTCTTGGAGAATGAAAATCCATTTGGAATATTTTCCCCCAATTACTTGATGGGTCAATATGTGATACATGGGTTTCGTGTCAATAATGACTGTGGTAGTGCGAACAAAAATATAGTGGTGAAACCTTTGGACAAAAATAAATGCTGCCAAATGCAACTTTTCAACATGCGAATAATGGAGTTCCGGACCTGAAAGTATTTTAATTAAATACTATATCACATGTTCAATTTCATCATCATCCTATTGTACTAACACCATGACTATAGTGGAAGCAGAGGCATCCAAATAAAGGATGTAATATTTGACATAGTTGGGGGGATGTAACAATGGTGTATTCATCAAAGAATTCTTGAGATCATCAAATGGGCATTGAGTAGTTGCATCCCAAATAAAAGGGGCATATTTCTATAACCATCTCATTAATCCTTTAATATTTTTCGCATAATTGCATATAAAACAACGGAGAAATTTTTCCTTCCCTTGAAAACTTTACGGTTTGGTAAGATTGTTGGAAGAAGGTAAAGCAATAATAGATTTGACTTTTAAGGGATCCACCCTAATCCCATATTTGGACACTACAAAGCCAAGGAGTCTCCCTGATTCAACAATGAAAATGCATTTATTGGGGTTCAAACGTATGTTTTAATACCTATATCTAAGAAATATTTCCCTTAGATGACCAATATGATCATGTCAACGAGCTGAGTGAGATGTAAAGTCATCGAGATAGGGTTCAACAATATGTTTGATGTCATGGAAGGCATACAACATAGCCCATTGAAACGTGGATCCAACATTTTTAAGGCAAAAAGGTAATTTCCAATAGGAGAAAGTGTTGATTAATTGGGTTGGTTGTCATTGATGTCAACCCTTGAAGAATGTTTGGTAGCAAATTCTGGTAGCACAAAGGTTTGGGTAATGGACCCAATTTTTTTTGATGTATAATGGTATGAGTTTTGATATATTTTCAGGTAATTCTATTCTATATGGATAGTACATGTCATGCCATTTCTGGTGGTATTTGGAATGTCACATAACTCCTCACAGTTTGAGAGTTATGGCCTTATGAAGTTGGAGAGCCCTCATATGTTGGCTTGAAGCCCCAAAAGATCAAAGAAGTCAAAGTGCTTGCAAAGAAGAAATTATTTAAATAATAAAGTGAAGTGACAAAGTCAAAGATGACTATTTAAATAATAAAGTGAAGTGACAAAGTCAAAGAGGATTATTTAAATAATAAAGTGAAGTGACAAAGTCAAAGAGGATTATTTAAATAATAAAGTGAAGTGACAATGTCAAGGAGGATTATTTAAATAATAAAGTAAATGGAGAAATTTATAATTATGGAAAGTGTTTATAAGAAGTTTAACCCTAAAATGAGGAAAATGGGTTAAGTGGTTAAGTGGCTATTGGATACATGGACAAGTAGAAAATTAGACAAAGATGGACATAGGTGACTATGTGGACAAAGTGGCCTAGAATATGTTTCTAAGGAAGCTACTTGGAGAGTATAAATAAGAGGCAAGGCCCTCTCATTTTAATCACACTTTAGAATATTGAATATATATAGGTGACTTAGGTAACCAAAGGATATCTAAGCCAAATTTCAGAGGGAAGGTGAAGTAAAGAAGGCCGAAATTCAAGGGAGGATAAATTATTTTGATGATGCTTTCTAATGTATGTTATTTACAGGTCATCTCACCATTTTCACAATAAATTGTTTTCTAGAATGATTCAGACCGTGAAATTGGGAGGCCATTGAGAAAACATATACATGTAACTTTGGTACAAAATTAAGCTTGTGGGTCATTGTAGTTTTGGATTTACACTCTGTGGAAAATATGGTTTGTGGCTAGTCATGAAACTAGTCTAAAACAAGTGTTTCAGGTAAAAACGCAATAACTTATTCATAAAAGATCCAAATTCAGTAATACCAAATGTGTTGGCTATATTACATTCTGTAGTATTATGTGTACAATTTTCAGATACATAAAACAAATATTATGTGCAGGGAACGCTCTACAAGTTCACTCTCTAGAATAAGCCAAAATTCAGCAAGGTATGCCATTTTTTCTATAAAACCTTTTCTAAGAGATTCCAAGTAGTGACACGTGGATGAATTCCATAAAACACACTGAGGAACATTGTGTACTATTTTCAGATCTTTATTCATTACAGGTACATAGTTATGATTATTTCCAGTTAGGGTTGTTGACTAATCCAAAACTACTCACGTGAGACTAAAGTAAAGTTTGATGAAAATGCTAGTCTCTTGTTAGTAAATTTAAGGAACATTTGTAGATATGTGATCATGTACACCAGGTCCATTACTGTAACAGAGTTACAAATCAGATTCGGATGATGAAATTGATGAGGGATTTTGGTTGATGTTGAGGTACAGGTTGGTGCATGGTTGATGCACTTGTTTATGGTATAGGTAGATTATAGGTTGAGGTATAGGTTGATGCATGTTTGATGCATGGTTTAGGTTATTGGTACAGGTTTTTTGGTGCAGGTTGATTGGTACAAGTTTACATAAGTATATCTCACAATGATAGTGTGTCAGTGGTTCCATCATTCTACTTATACGTCAGGGCAGTTGGATGGGGAAAGGATAAGTGGTTGTAGCCACCTTCTGGTTGTATCCAAAGAACATAGGGATTTGTAGCCTCCTTTTGGTTGTAGCCAGAGAATTGGGGAGTTGGATCTTCTCTCAGGTTGTAGCCTGAGAAACTAGGGGGTTAGAGACCCTTCCAGTTGTAGCTGGAAAACAAAGGAAGTTGGTGCTTCCAATGAATGTAATTATTCAATACATACAAGAAAAAGAATTCTTTGGTTTTCTCTCACTTTGGGTTTCCACGTAAAAGCACTTTTGTACTGTGTATCTGTATGATTTTTCATTTTTTCATTGTTTATTTACTCTGCAAATATTGGATGATAAGGCTACATTGTTATAACACTTGCATTTTATGGTTAAAAAGGATTATATTTCTCTATTACTGATTCACCCCCCCTCTCAGTTATCCAACAATTGTTATCAGAGCAGGTTCCTTCAGGAATCAGTTTAACCAGTGAAAGGTACATAATGGAGAGCAACAACATGTATAAAAATGGAATACCACAGTTTGATGGACAAAAGTATGCATTTTGGAGAATAATGATGAAGACATATATATAGGAACATGGATTTGAAATTTGGAAATCAATTGTACATGGATACACAACACCAGTAGTTCCGCCGACAAATGACAAAGCAATGAAACTCAGTCAGAATAATTCCAAAGCCACAAATTCACTTCTGAATGGTCTTGGAGAATCAATATTCACCAAAGTTGCACATTGTAAATCTATTAAATATATTTGGGAAAAACTTCGAAATATTTATGAAGGAGATTCAAAAAACAAAGCAACAAATCTTCAAACTTACAAAGGTCAGCTCAAACAAATAAAGATGAAGGAATATGAGAATATTGCATCTTACTTTTGACAAGTCGATGAAACAGTAAATGCAATCTTGGGATTGGGAGAAGAAATCAAAGAATATATAATTGTTCAAAAGGCACTATGATCTCTTCCTATGAGATTTGACCCTAAGATATCAGCACTAGAAGAAAGAGAATATCTAAACTCAATAATCATGGATGAATTATATGGAATATTCATAGCATATAAAATGAGAACTAAACAAGAAAATCGAGATATAAAAGAAGAAGATTTCAAAGTATCTGAAAGGTCAAAGAAAAATGGAAAGAAAAAATAAAAATAACATAGCAGCAGTAGTGACGTCTAGTAAGATGATGAATAAGTGGCCAAATTTGTCAGAAGATTGAATAAGGGAACCAACGACAGGTATAGAGGTGAGATTCCTTTGATATGTTTTAATTGTGATGGTATTGGTCATTTTGCTAACAAGTTTCCTCATAAGAAAAAGATAAATGATGAAGGTTACTCAAATATAAAACAAGCATATAAAGGAAAAAGAACCACAAAAAAAGTTTTCAAGAAAAACTTATGCACCAAAGAAGACATCTCATCATCAAATGCAAGTGAAGTCATTGATAGTGAGACATAAAGAGTTCTATTCATGGAAGTAGAAGACTCTGATAAAGAAGACTCTAAAGAAGAATATGAAGAGACCGAAGGAGAATATGAAGAGGCTGAAGAAGAATATGAAGAGACATCAATTGACTACGTAGAAGAATTTTTGTGTGGCATAGAAGTTATCACAAGAGAAAAGAAGAAAAACAAGAAACTACAAGGGAAACTAGAAAAGAAAGAAGACACTCAGGAACTAGAACAAATGATCACAAATTTGAAGGTTCAAAATGAATTAGATAAATGAATTGAAGAAGCACTCAAAGAACAACTAGAAGGAAGAGACATGATCATTGAAATTTGGAAGCAGAAATTTTCACATTAAGAAAGGATCTTCAAAAGAAAAATATGTAGAACAACTCAAAAGTTTTGAATGAGATTATCGGCAGACAAAAACCTCATCATGACAAGTATGGACTTGGATACAATCATATAGAAAAGGGATCGAGCTTCAAAACAACAAAACAAGAAACATATCCAAAAAGCTATGCAGAAAGAATCAAAGGGGATAGGAAGGTCTACAAAGAAAATTATAGCGACACTCCTCCACCAAGAAGATTCAGATTTCACAATCAATGACAGACAGAAATAGATAGGCCTTGGGAGGAAGAAGGATTCAGAAGATATTCAAATCCCAGGTATCCAGCTATATTTTTTGGTTTATGTCATACACGTAATAATTTTGGACAAAAAGTTGTGAATGGAAGAGCTAACAACAATAACATAAACAACTTTGAGAGTCATACACAAAAGGGTTATTCAAGAAGGCATAGTGAAACAAAGAGAAGAAGTTACAATAGGTTTGAATATTTGAGCACTGAAGTGGAATGATATAAATTTAAAAACTTCAGACACATGGCCAAAGATTATAGAATGGAAGTCCTTCCTAGAGAACCACAACAGAACAACAATAGTCACGGACGGGAACCTCAAAAAAGGACATGGATAAGAAAGTAGAATCAGTATAGCAATGAAGAATTCACACTCTCTCTACAAGATAATAAGAATAAACATTGTTGGTATGTTGATATTGGTTGTTCAAAACACATGGCATGTGATAGAGACATGTTTCTTACATTAAGAAAAGAAATAGATGGATCAATCTCCTTCGGAAATGATGGCTCAGCTAAAATCATTGGAAAATGCACAATCATAATTGGGAACAAGAATACCAAGGAAAAAAATGTTCTACTAGTATAATATATGAAACATAATCTTCTAAGTGTTACTCAAATGTGTGACTAAGGTCATAAAGTTACTTTTGATTCACAAAAGTGTGATATAAGAAAAGAAGGTTCAGGAAAATTGATTGCAACAATTGCGAGAACTTCAAGCAACATATATGTATTAAGTGAAATTGGAAATGAAAAGTGTTTCCTAGGAAAGGAAGATGAAATTTGGCTATGGGACAAAAGAATGGGTCACATACATTTTGATAACCTTGTCAAATTCAGCAAAATGGATGCAGTTAGAGAAATTCCCAAGATCACGAAACCAACCAACACTTTATGCAAGCATTGTCAACAAGGAAAGCAAACAAAGAAAAGGTTTAAATCAAAACAATATTCAACAACAAGACCACTAGAAATTGTGCATACTGATCTAGTTGGACCAGCTACAACAAAGGGTTTAAAAGGTGAGAAATACTTTATGCTATTAGTTGATGATTATACAAGAATGACTGCAGTTCGATTTCTCAGGAATAAGTCAAAATCTTTTGAAAACTTCAAGGTCTATAAGGAAATGGTTGAAAATGAAATGGATTCAAAAATCAAATGCTTGAGATCTGATAATGGAGGAGAGTTCTCTTCAAAGTAATCTATGGACTACTACAACATGCATGGAATAAAAAGGAAATTCTTTGTTGCTAGGAAACCTCAAAAAAATAGAGTTGTTGAAAGAAAGAACAGGACAGTACATGAAATGGCTCGAACAATGCTAATGGATTCCAAATTGACAGATAAATTTTGGAAACATGCAATGAATACAATAGTTCACATTAAAAACATGGTAATGTTAAAAAAAAATATTGACAAAACTCCCTACAAGCTATGGAAAGGAAGGCCAGCAAATGTGAAGCACTTTAGAGTTTTTGGAATCAAATGCTACATCAAAAGAGAAGATGGCAGAATGAAAAAGTTTGACTCTCGTGTGGACAAAGGAGTACTTGTTTGTTACTCAAGTACAAGTAAAGAATACAATTGTTACAACCTAATATTGAACAAAGTTGTTGAAATCATCAACGTAACAATTGATGAAACATGTAGACAATAATTAAAGGAAGAAGAAAATGAATCAATGGAATAACTTTACGAAGAAGAAGCAGAAGATGAAAAATAAGTAGAAGGGGAAGATTGTTGGTTTTAAACCTCTCTTATACTGTCTGATTTATTGACCTAGGGTTCATGTCTTTCAATTTTCCAACAAAGCCTCTAAAACTATCGGCCCTCCTGGTAAACCAGAAGGAAACACAATACACAAAATGTACTGCGCAGTGTCACCCGAGATAGATCTAAATGGGGGGTTGTAAGACTCAGGGTTTTACAGCATAGGATTGACTATGAGATAGGGGTTTATTAACCAGATCCATGTGCTATGAACCGTGAATGTAATCTACTTATTCCTCATGGGTGCACGTTTCCATTTCACAGTTCAATTCCCAAACAACATAATCGTAATTCATAATAATATATTAACTCATTTATTAATCATAACAATGAAATTCTGAAAGAAGCAAAGAGGTACATGCATTCATCACATTATAAAGATATTACAGTGGTTCACCCCCTCATGGGATACGTCCAAAAATATTTGTCTCTTGGCTCTTTTAGTATCATAGTTCTGCATCTCCAGCATTGCGCGCTTACAATTCCCTCTGATGGGTAAGATTTGTATGAGGTGAACTAGATCGCACTAGGCTCCACAGCCTGTGATCTAATCCTTAGATATTCCTCCTTTCCTCTGTTTTATCTCAACATATTAAAAACTTGGTCCATGACCATATTACATACCACATCAACTCGTATCTAGCTATGATAGAGTATTGCAGAAACTGAACTAATACAAAAGCGAATCAACCTCTCTATGATACCTCTATATCTCTATTTATATATATCAGGCTCTTCATCCGTTTTACAATGTAGTACCAAAACCCTAACCCTACTAGCATTAGGTCCTCCTCCCATGCACATGTGTTGTTCTTCCTCCAACTGTCATTTTCCTTGTGCACGCTTTCTTTCATGCGCGTGTGTTGTTACCGTCCAGTTGTTACTTTTGTTTCTGCACACTTTCTTTCTCACTATCATCCTTCTTTCCACTTCGTCCTAGTGCCAACAAATATGAAGAGGATCCAACAGAATCAGAAGAGAAATTTTTTAAAGTGCCTCCAAAGAAACCTAGCAGACAAGTACAGAAGAATCATCCTTCAGATCAAATTATCGGAAACAAAGATGCATGAGTTGAGACTAGAATAATAATCCATTCACCAGAACAAACAGACCTAGCACTCTCATCTACGATTGAACCAACCTGTTTTGAAGAGACTAATAAGGATGAATTTTGGAATAAGTCCAGGGATGAAGAATTGGATCAAATAGAGAAAAATGACACTTGGGAATTTGTTCCAAGACCAAAGGATAAGAATGTGATTGACACAAACTAGGTATACATGAATAAATTGAATGAATATGGACAATTTACAAGGAACAAATCTATAATGGTATGTAAAAGATATGCACAGGTTGAAGGAATCGACTTTGAAGAGACATTTTCCCCAGTTGCCAGAATGGAAGCAATCTGGTTGCTTTTACCTTATGCATGCTCCAAAATTATTAAATTGTGTCAGATGGATGTAAAATCATATTTTCTGAATCGGGAACTTGAATAAGAAGTTGAAATTGAAGAACCAGAAGGATTTAAGTTTTCAGACAACATAGATTATGTGTGTAAATTAAATAAGGCCTTGTATGTTCTAAAACAGGCTCCTAGAAGATGGTACTCAAGATTGGATACATATCTACAGCAGGAAAGGTTCAGAAAAGGATGTACAGACAACAACCTCTACATCAAGGTAACTCAAGATAGTATTTTATTAATTGAAGTTTATGTTGACGATATTATTTTTGGAAGTATTGATGACATGTTAAGACAAAAATTTGCAAAGGACATGCAGAATTAATTTTAAATGTCATTACTTGGAGAAATATCCTTCTTTCTGGGTCTTCAGATACATCAAAGAACCATGGAATTTTTATTTCTCAAACCAAGTATATCAGAGAAATGCTATAGAGGTTCAGAATGGAAGATTGTAAACCAGTTATCACTCCCATGCAAACCAGTTGCAAGTTGAGCAAATATGATGATTCAAAGTCTATATATCATAGGAAATACAGATCAATGATTTGTATCCTACTATATGTGACAATATCTAGACCAGATGTAATGCAGATAGTTGGACAGGTGGAACGATTTCAAGCAGCACCAAGGGAATCACATGTATTAGCAGTGAAGAGGATTTTCAGATATCTCAAAGGAACATAAGAGTTTGGATTATGGTATCCAAAAGGAAAGGATATATTACTTATTGCCTACAAATATGCATATTGGGAAGGTTGCATTGATGAGCGAAGAAGCACCAGTGGAGCAACGTTCTACTTGGGTGAGTGTTTAGTATCATGGTTAAGGAAGAAACAATCATCAGTATCTTTATCTATAGTCGAGGCATAGTATATTGGAGCAACAACATGTTGTACACAGGTTCTATGAATGAAACAAACTCTGATAGATATGTAGGTTGAGTATGATGATCTCATTCCAATCTCTTGTGATAATACAAGCACCATCAATATCTCAAATAACCTGGTGATGCACTCCAAGACGAAGCACATTCTAATGAAGTATCACTTTCTATGGGAACATGTTGCAGAAAGGAAGATCGGATTTGAATATGTGGGAACAAAAGAACAAGTTGTAGAGATCTTTACAAAACCGCTTCGATGGGAAGCCTTTGAGTATCTTCACTAGAGACTCATAGTTACTTCTACTCCAAAATAAATGATTTTGAATACTTATCTTATATGTCTTATATGTACATGAGGAAGCACCATAAAGAGGACAGTTCAGGTTGGGAGATCAGATGAGTCAGTTAGAGGGAGCAGACCCAAATGGAAATATGCCTTTTCCATTGATGACAAAGGGGGAGATATTTATCAGATACAAAGGACAAAGGAATGGTTCTAGGGGGAGCGTTGGTCATAGATATGAAGACATGGTTTCAGGGGGAGCATTGGTCACAGATATGCAGGCATGGTTTCAGGGGGAGCATGAGTGTTATGATTTCAGTATTGCATCAGAGTGTTTCCATCAACGCCAAAGGGGTATATTGTTGATTAATTGGGTTGGTTGTCATTGATGTCAACCCTTGAAGAAATTTCAGTAGAGAATTCTGGTAGCACAAAGTTTTGGGTAATGGACCCAAGTTTGTTTGATGTATAATGGTATGAGTTTTGATATATTTGCATGTAATACTATTCTAGATGGATAGTACATGTCAATCCATTTCTAGTGGCATGTGGAATGTCACATAACTCCTCATGGTTTGAGAGTTATGGCCTTATGAAGTTGGAGGACCCTCATATGTTGGCTTGAATCCCCAAAAGGTCAAAGAAGTCAAAGTGCTTGCAAAAAAGAAATTATTTAAATAATAAAGTGAAGTGACAAAGTCAAAGAGGATTATTTAAATAATAAAGTGAAGTGACAAATTCAAATATCATTATTTAAATAATAAAGTGAAGTGGCAAAGTCAAAGAGGATTATTTAAATAATAAAGTGAAATGACAAAGTCAAGGAGGATTATTTAAATAATAAAGTAAATGGAGAAATTTCTAATTATGGAAAGTGGTTATAAGAAGGTTAACCCTAAAATAGGGAAAATGGGTTAAGTTTCTATTGGATACATGGACAAGTGGGAAATTGGACAAAGTTGGACATAGGTGACTATGTGGACAAAGTGGCTATGTGGGTAAAGTGGCCTAGAAGATGTTTCTAAGAAAGCTACTTGGAGAGTATAAATAAGAGGCAAGGATCTCTCATTTTAATCACACTTGAGAATATTGAATATATATAGGTGACTGAGGTAACCAAAGGATATATAAGCCAAATTTCAGAGGGAAGGTGAATTAAAGAAGGCCGAAATTCAAGTGAGGATAAATTATTTTGATGATGCTTTCTAAGATATGTTATCTATAGGCCATCTCACCATTTTCGCAATAATTTTTTTTCTAGAATGATTCAGACCGTAAAATTGGGAGGTCATTGAGAAAAAATATCCAAGTAGCTTTGATATGAATTTCAACTTGTGGGTCATTGCATTTTTAGATTTACACTCCGTGGAAAATAGGGTTTGTGGATAGTCCTGAAACTAGTCTAAAACAAGTGTTTCGGGTAAAAACGTCATAACTTCTTCATAAGAGATCCAAATTCAGTAAGACAAAATGTTTTGGTTAGAGTACATTTTGTAGTAGTCTATGTAACATTTTGAGATCCATACAACAAATATTATGTGTGGGGCATGCTCTACAAGTTCTTTCTATAGAATAAGTCAAAATTCGACAAAGTATGTCATTTTTGCTATAACTCCTTTTCTGAGAGGTTCCAAGTAGTGACACCTGGAGGAATTGCATAAAACATACTGAAGAACATTGTTTACAATTTACGATCTTTATTCATTACAGATACATAGTTATGATTATTTCAAGTTAGGGTTGTTGACTAATCCAAAACTAGTCATGTGAGAATAAAGTAAAGTTTGATGAAAATGATAGTCTCTTGTTGTTAAAGTTAGGGAAGGTTTGAAGGTATGTTATCATATACACAATGGTCCATTATAGAGTTACAAATCAGCTTTGGATGATGTAATTGATGAGGGATTTTGGTTGAGATTGAGGTACAGGTTGGTGCATGGTTGATGCACTTGTTTATGGTACAGGTTGATTATAGGTTGAGGTACAATTTGATGCATGGTTGATGCATGATTCAAGTTATTGGTACAGGTTGTTTGGTGTAGGTTGATTGGTACAGGTTTACGGAAGTATATCTCACAGTGATAGTGTGAAAGTGGTTCCATCATTCTACTTATACGTCAGGGGGGTTGGAAGGGGCAAGGAAAGGTGGTTGTAGCCACCTTCCAATTATAGCCAAAGAACATAGGGGGTTGTACCCTCCTTCTGGTTGTAGCCAGAGAATTGGGGAGTTGGAGCTTCCCTCAGGTTGTAGCCTGAGAAACTAGGGGGTTGGAGCCTCCTTCTAGTTGCAGCTGGAAAACAAAGGAAGTTAGCATTTCTAATGAATGTAATTCTTCAAGACATAAGAAAAATAACTATGTGGTTTTCTCCCTCTTTGGGTTTCCCCATAAAAACACCAGTGTACTTTGTATGTGTATGATTGTTCATTTTTTCATTGTTGATTTTCTCTGCAAATATTGGATGATAATGATACATTGATATAACACTTGCATTATATGGTTAAAAAAGATTAGGTTTTTTTATTACTGATTCACCCCCCCTCTCAGTAATCCAATAGAAATTCCCTCATGGGGAGATGAAGGGGTTGGCCCTCAACCAAGTTCTGAGGAAACATTGGTCGTGTTTGACCACTTTTGGGACTTTGACAGGTTGGTCAAAGATGGAGTGCCCAGGCGGAGCTAAGATCATGATATATCACTTGTTTTGTGGACTTGTGGACCCAACAAACGTTTATTAGGGTTTATGTAATGGATTATGGGATGTTGGACCATGGGTTTACCCATGTTTAGACCTCTTTGTAAATATATAAATAAGTATCTAAGCAATGAAAGAAGTAGTGTGGCTTAGTGCATGAATACTTGTAATTGTCTTAGTGCATGACATTGTAAGTGCTTTGTGCAGATAGATTGTGTAAGGCTTTGTGTTGATAAGGAGTTGGCTATGTGCCTTGACCTGGTTTTGGGGAAGGTGTATCTAGTGCGTTGTGCACAGATCACCTGTTCATGTCCGAAGTTTGGCTATGGGGCTTTATGTGCAAGAGCAGATGAATGTAAGAAGGTTGGAGACTAATAAAGAAGAAGAAGAAGTTGGTGGATGTAGCCCCACACTGGGGTGAACCACATATATCCTGTGTTTGATTTTCTTTGTGCAATGTTGTGAATGTTATCTATGTTGTTTATCTGTTAGTGCATTGATCCTTGTATATGATAGATATATAGATGGATGCTTAGTGCTCTACTGATGGTAGATGAATGTTAGATATGATTTTAGGCTATGTGATAAGTAGTTGAAAGTACTTGATATTTAATGTTACTTCGTTGATCTGTAATAAGGGTTTAGTCTACGATGTGAATGAGATCCAAGAACTAATGCATATTGTTGTCTAAGTACTATGTTAAGTGTTGTAATCATAGATTTGTGTCCTAGCCCGGTTGTAGACACCTGAGTCTTACAAACCCCCTGCCTCTACCTCGGGTGAGACTTCATATGCTTCACAGGTGTTTCTGAAAGGGTTGGTAGTTAGGGTTTTGTTGGTGTGTTGTTGAAGCGTTGAACCCTGGGTCTACCTCTGTGCCAGCAAATGGTTCTATTGTCGAGACCTGAAACTGTGATTGCTAGGAACTGAAGAAAAGAGAAAGATCTGTGCGTAGATATTTTACTATAGTGCACAATATTCTACTTAACTTACAAAGCTTTGTGCTAAGAAAGAAACCGAATCTGAAGAAAAAAGGTAAGCTCTTAAAGATTTGTGCTCTGGCAAGAGTAAGATAAGTGAAATCTTTTATTTCGAAAGCATGAATCTAGGCATGGTTGATAGATTTTTTCCTAGTTTGAATGCTAGGGCACAGTTAGAAGAAATAATTGATCTAAATAGAGAAAAATATGTTATTCCTATGCATAGAAAGAATTGTTTGACTAATAAGTGGATGCAGGAACCTAGAAAGAATTTTTGCAGATTGCAGGTCCATCACTGTGATCCCAGTGTGCAGTCCAGGAGAGGTTGGGGATCATTTAAAATAAAGAGAGGATTATAACTGTGTTATAATTGAAGAAGACCGGGAAATATTGATAAGGAATGCCCTGGTACAGGTCCTATTTGTCTTTGTTGTAAAGCTATTGGTCATGAGGTTGAGGATTTCCCAAGGATGATTGTTAAAGTTGAAAACATGAATATGAGACAAGAAAACTATAAATAAGGTCAAAGGACTCAGGATATGTTAGAAAATCATAAAGAGAAAGAGTCAAAGACTACGTTAGTATAGTTAAAAGAGGTAATGGATCATCATAGAAAAATCAGTTAACCAGATATCTTGAAAAAAAAAACAACGCATAGTTACAAGAATAGAAGACTTCAACATAGACTGTGTATTGGATGAAGAAACACATGTGAATATTATGCTAGAAAGCACTTGGGAAATTTTGGGAAAGCCTGTTATGGTACCTTCATTTGGAAGAATAGGCTCGTTTAAAGGCAATATGATAACCCTATGTTGAAGAGCTACTAATATACCTATGATTGTTCATGAAACATCTACTGAAGAAGAATTTGAATTCATTAATTTTATTGAGAACAATGCCTCTTTTCCACTTTTGTTAGGAAAGACTTGGATGGAGAAGGATCAGATCAAAAGGAAAGTAGAGGAGGAAGATATAGAAAAGAAAAATAAAGAACCAAGGGATATCATAGCTAGAAGAATAGAGTGATTAATAAAAGAAAAAGAAGATAATTCGAAGCAACAGAGGGCAAGGGAAGTAGCTTTCAAAGTTGAAAGAGCGCAATAAGGTTTGAAGGACCTATCCATGCAAGAAGAAAGTATGTCCACCCAGGACCTAGTAAGAAAATAGGTATTACCCTTGAACCCTTTGAGAGCACGTCAACAGCGCGAAGTCACTATGCTAAAAAAATATAAGAATTGTTGGCACAGGGGCAGACCCAGGGTTCAATGCTACAACAACACACCAACAAAACCCTAACTATCGGCCCTTTCAGCAACACTTGTGAAGCAGATGAAGTCTCACCCAAGGTAGAGGCAAGGGTGGTTGCAGGACTCAGGTGTATGCAGCCTTAGCTGGGACACATATCTGTGATTGTGATACTTAACATAGCACTTAACACTAATAGTTCATCAATATTTAACCAATATCTACTTCACAGATAAAACAGAGCATCACATCATTCATCCAGATCTAATGTATCTAAGAATATTTAAGAACTAATCACATTCACATAGGTCAGATCTATATACATATACAACATTAGTACAAAGCATAACCAGATCTATTTATCTATATCAAGCACTTAGTAAGTAAGGACATAAACACATCAACACATCGCACAAAGAATAGTAACACAACATATATGTGATTCACCCCCAGCCTGGGGCTATGTCCACCAAATCTTGTTCTTTATTGTCTTCATTCAATCAGTTACACGCACAGACATGCACAGAGCCACAAAATCCTACTCTACATAGGATAGGAGATCTGTGCACCTCGCTAGATCCACCTTCCTCGAGCTAGGTTATAGCAGTAATCCTTTTGCAGTCACTTGCACTCAGTTGTGCAAGCTTCACACACTATGCACAGAGCTATTACAATCCTTCGATCTCATAGATCTATCACTTAGCCACCTGTCTAACATCACATAGATGTATTCTCTATATCTCCTTGCATTGCCTAGACATCTATATATACAATACAAAATAGGCATAAACATGGGTAAACCCATGGACCGACATCACATACCCATTACATAATAACAAATCCCAAAAAGAACCCAAAAAGGACCCGAGATTCCACAATCTCTGCTTCATCTTATGCTCCTCCTTCAACAGGCTATCGAAGTCCCAAAATAGGTCAAACTTGACCAAAGATCTCTCAAAACTTGGTCAAGGACCAACAAGCCCCCAACACTCACATGTGACTTGTCCCGAGTCACTTTGATTTGGGTAGTTTTGTTTTGAAAGACTTGAGCTTGGCTCAAGCTACTTCGACTTGTTGTTGTTCAATGGCCTCTTGTGAAGTGAACTCTTGGATGACTACCTTGTTCACAGGCCCCTCCAGGCGATGTTCAACTACAATGACAACCTTCTCCAATTCTTCTCCTTGGCCTTATACCTCTATGAACAATTGGTAGGCCTTATCTTGTACAGGTTGGAGTCTCTGAGTTACTTCCATAACTCTGCTCTGGATAGTGTGGATCTGTTGTTGGGCCCTGTGTTTCTCTTGGGAGCGCTTCATTCTTTCCACAACTGACAAAGGCTTCAGTTGCACCTTTTCCTTTAGTTATGTATTCTGTGTGAGTTTCTCATAGGTCTTGGCACTACAATCCATAAGTTTATTACATTCCATAGTAAGGGATTTTATTCTCTCAATTGCGCTTCAACCAGTTTCTACTCTTTGGTCCCTTACATCCTATGGGGTATCGAGCACTGCGTAGAGCTCTAAGTCTACTATGCGTTGGTGTAACTACTGGATAGCTTCTGCGAGTTGTTCCACTTGCAGTGTGACATGATCCTCTGCCTTTATTTTGACAACTGTAACAGAGAGAAGTGCTCTGCTGACCGCTTCTCTTACTTCAAGTTGCTCTGCAAGCAACTGTTCTTTTCCTTACTGCATCCATGTTTTTTCTTCATCGAAATTCTCTTGGAGATCAATATTTTCCTATTCTGCAGCTCTTCTTTGTTCAACAAGTACTCCTTGTACTTTTGTTAAAGCCTAGGTGGCTTGGTCGATTTCTTCCTGTGCTTGTCAGAGGCGAGCTTCAACTGTATCATCTAGTCGGTGGAGTTGGGTTGGCACATCTCCCAACTCTAGTTCTCCTGACGCAGTGGAGACTATGCGACTGGAATGAAGGGCCTATTGTACCCGTCAGAGTTCGAATTCGATCCTATCATACATTTCTTCCTGCTTGGCCATTTGTTTCTCTGCTATTTCCAGTGAGGTGTCATTCAGGGTTGTGATGATGAAATCAAAATCATTGGAAGTGAGGACGGTTTGAAACTTGGTCATGGTGGATTCTGACTTCTTCCGGGAAGAAGGTTTCATTGGGGAAACCTTTCTCTTCTTTGAAGGGTTCTCCTCATCTCTAGGCAATGTTACTTCATTGGGCCTCTGTTTATATTTGAATTCATCACCATCCCCTCGGTCAGGTTACATGGAAGTAGTCTTCACTAAGGTGCTTCTTAAGTTTTGGACCTCCTCAGTCTTCTTCTATCTGTTGGTTCTGGGTGTCCTTTGGGCTATCATTATCAGATATCTCTGCGGGAATAAGGAGGTTAGCGAACCATTCCTTAGTGATTTCCTCCAGGTCTTCTTCTGTAAGCTTATAATATGTTTGGAGCTTCTCTTTATGTTCATCTGCCTGAGTTGTAATGTAACTGAAGTGTCGATCTGTGTTGAACTTCATCAGTAGTCAGAACCTTTGTAGTGTGTTTGGAATCATGCGAGGCTCAGCCTTGATGGCTCACTTCAGTTGAAGGTAGTATGTATGAAACAAAATATTCGACTGCCATTTTTTGTTCATATTTTTTGAATACCACAGGGTAGCAAACTTCCCAGCAAGCGATTCGAACAACTTTATGTCTGGAAAGGTTGCTCCTTCCAACATATCCCAGGAAACAAATATAATGAGGACTAGGAGCCAGCTGAAATGGAATTCGTAACCTTGTTCTTGGGCTTCTCGACAATCAAGTTCCAACTTGTTAACTAGGTACTTTTCCCAGTTCATCTGTAGGCCTTCCGCACACTCCCCTGTGAGGTCAACAACAAAGTTGATGACCTGTGTAGGTCGGTTATTTCTGACTAACTTCCTAGATATCATTTGACATGCGAGGCACATTGTTCCACTCTGAATGGAAGCTACCTTGTAGCCTCTTGTTCCCTTCTCAACATCGCTATAGGTGTCCTTTAGCTTCTATGCAAGTGCGCAATCTACGGCTTTTCTTGGATAAAAGTCTCGAGGGTCAGGTCCTTGCATACTCAGGCATGTTATCCTATGGATCAGTTTCGGTTCAACTTTAATGCAGTGGTCGAGCCATAAGTAGATTCCATGCTAACATGACAGTAGTAGCTTGACACAGGCATTGACTTCCTGGTGTCTTCCAAAGTGTGGGATTTTCATGACGTTCAACATGGTGGGATGCATGAGGTTCATTGTCCATGACTAGGGAATGATCTTCAAATTCTTTCCTTTAGTTTTGGTTAGGTACTTGTATGGAGCGAGCATGCCATAGATATTGCAATCTTCGAGGTTGATGTCGCTAAACTTTAGTGCTGTGATCTTGTACTGGTTTGTTCGAACTGCACGTATCCCCTTCAAAAGGTACACAGTAATTATGATTTACTCAAAATCGCATGGTACACTATCGCGGTTCACCACGCTAGCCAGAGGCGGGATGTAATCGAGCAGTATGGTTGGAATTATTTTTTCATTCGTGAGGTTGTCTTTATTCTTGTTTCTCTTTTTTGCTGATGGTCGGGATGGTCCTGCCCCACGAGCAGTCAACGAAGAGGCTTGCACCATTCTTGTTGATGAATCTTGTACACCTGTAGACATCGACATGACTCTTTCAGTCATGAGGTCGATCAGAACTTCTTCAACAAATTTCTCTACAACGCTGAACTTGGCCAACATACCTGCTTGGGATTGGAAATATCGGGTTCAGGGAGTAACTTAGAGATGACAATACGATAGAGGGAAATAGCGCAATGAGAATTTTGTAAAATCAGCGAGTTTGTGGGCTCAGATTCATAGCTAGCAAAAGTTTTCTCGGTGCATGGCACGATGGGATAAATAGATAACTTGGTAACAAATCTCTTGCAATGAGTGGAAACAGGAAAGAAGCCTTCATTAACTCTATTCTATTCGTTCCGGCGTGGTCCAATGGTCTGGTGGTGAACCATAAATTCCTTTTGACCCATTTAGAGGGTCAGTCGAATGGTTATATTAGTCCCAAAGGCTATATTTCTTCTCCATGGAAAAGTGCCATGTGACGTTGTTCTGTTATCCTGACGAAGTTCCAATTATGAAAATTTTTCATTTGCGAGGTTCCTTCTAGAACCTTCTGTAACTTGTCGATCTTAGGTCTCTTCTTACTTAGATTTTTAGCCTTCTTTCTAGTGAGATTCGTCATGGTATGCCTTTTTCCATTCTGATTCTTATCTTCTTGTTGCATAGTTACTTCGCGTTGTTCTTTCCTAAGATTCGAGGGTGATTCTTCTTCTTTATCTGGAATAGGTACTTCAATATTTTGTGGGTGTTCTAGTGTTCTAGTGTTAAATAGCTTGTTCTTCTATTCTTCAATCAAGTGTGTGATCCTTCTAGTCATAAAATATTTTAACTCTTGCTTATTCTGCTCTAAAACTTTTTCTTCTTCATCCCTTCTGGCCTAATCTCTTTCAATCCAAGGTTTTCGTAGTAACATGGTAAATGGGGCGTTGTTCTCAATAAATTTAATAATCTCGAAATCTTCCTCTATCAAGGTTCCATTGGAATTCATAGATATGTTGGTGATCTTTCCGCATAGGTTTATCAGTTTTCCTCTAAATAGCCCTATTCCTCCCAATGAAGGAGTCATAGCAGGATTCCCTAAAACTTCCCAAGTTCTTTATGTCATGATATTCACCTATGTTTCCTCATCTATAACATAGTCAATGTCTAAGTCTCCTATTCTTTCTTCAAGGCATTCTTTTTCTTTGAATATCTCTAATAAGATGACATGTCGGTGGTCATTCAGGGTTTCTCTTATTTGCAGTAATGCTTTATTCGATTCTTTCTAGGGTCCTGCCATTTCTAGATCTGCCTTAGGGTTTTCTTGTCCCATGTTCATTCCTTCAATCTTAGCAATCATTCTAGGGAAATCCAATACTTTTTGGTCCATATATTTGTAGCAGAGACAACTAGCTCTTCTCACAGGGCATTCCTTAGAAAGATGTCCTAGTTTTCTACAACTGTAATAGAGGGTTAATCCTCTCTTTCTTTTAAATGATCCACAACTCTTTCTGTATTGCGCACTAGGATCATAGTATCTAACCTGCAAACAGTTCTTTCTAGGATCTTGTATCCACTTGTTAGTCCAAACGTTCTTTCTATGCATAGATATAACATATCTTTCACTATTCTTATTAGATCTATGCATATCAAACCTTCTTTCATCGATTAGGGCCCTAGTTTTCAAGCTAGGACAAAATCTATCAACCATACCTAGATCCATAATTTTGAAACAAAAATTTCCACTTATCTTACTTCTACAAAGCACAAAGCCTTCAGATCTAGAACCTTTCACTATTCTTACCTTTATCAGAGCATAGAGCTTGCAGATATTACCTTTTTAAGAAAAACTTCTTACTTTTACCTTTCTCGAAGCACAAATCATTCAGATCTTACCTCTTTTCTTCAAGTTTGACCTCTTTTCTTCAAATATGACCTCTTTTATTTAGATCTTACCTCTTTTCTTTAGCATGAAGCTTTATAACTCAAGTAGAATAGTGTGCAATAGAGCGACAGATCTATGCATAGAGATTCCACAGCTTTAGGTCGGATCTTTGCACAAATCCTCTTTTTTCTTAGTTCCCAGCAATCATAGTTTCAAGTCTCAGCAACAGAACCATTTGTTGGCACAGGGGGAGACCCAAGGTTCAATGCTACAATAGTGCACCAAAACAACCCCAACTATTTTCCCTTTTGGCAACAGCTGCGAAGCAGATGAAGTCTCACCCGAGGTAGAGGCAGTGGTGGTTGTAGGGCTTAGGTGTCTGCAACCTTAGCTGGGACATAGATCTGTGATTGTAATACTTAACAAAGAACTTAGCACCGACATTTCATCAATATTTAACCAATATCTACTTCACAAATAAAACAGAGCATCGCATCATTCATCTAGATTTGATGTATCTAAGTAGATTCAAGCACTAAGCACATTCACATAAGTCAAATCTATATCCATATACAACATTAGTACAAAGCATAAGTAGATCTATCTATCTATATCAAGCACTTAGTAGGTAAAGACATCAACACATCAACACATCGCGCAAAGCATAGCAACACAACATATACATGGTTCACCCCCACCCTTGGGATACATCTGCCAACTCTTCTTCTTTATTTTCTTCAATCAATCAGTTACATGCACAAACACACACAGAGCTACAAAATCCTACTCCGCATAGACAGGAGATCTATACACATCTGGCCAGATCCGCCTTCCCCAAGCTAGGTTACAATAGTAATCCTTCTACAGTCACTTGCACTCATCTCTGCAAGCTTCACACAGTATGAAGAGAGCTCTTACAATCCTTCGATGTCATAGATCTATCACTTAGCCATCTGTCTAACATCACATAGATGTATTCTCTATATCTCCTTGTATTGCCTAGACATCTATATATACATTACAAAACAGGCCTAAACATGGTTAAACCCATGGGCCAACATCCCATACCTATTACATAATCCCAAATCCCAAAATGGAACAAAAAAGGGGCCAAGATCCCGCAATCTCTACTTCGTCTTTCTCTCCTCCTTCGACAGGCTGTCGAAAGCCCAAAATAAGTCAAAGTTGACTAAATATCTCTCAAAAATTTGTCAAGGGCCAACAAGAATAAGAATGAAAAGAGGAATCCAGAGACTCAGATCACAGGAAAGAAGGAAAGGAAGCTCAGTAAGAAGAAACCCAAGTTGGAAAAGTTACAGGAAGTGATAGAGAAGACTTCGTAGGAGACAAATCTGCAGAACTTGAACCTTGCCGGAATCGCAGAACCATGCAGAATGGGACCTCGCCACAATGAATCTATATGATCATTGGACGTGCCCCAACCATTACAATAACACCCTGGAATGGATAGAAACGCAGTTATTGACAGAAAGTCCACCATCGAACTATTGAGATTGTGCCATAGCGGATATATGCGCATTGATGGACGCATTCCTTCCCATTGGAGAAATCTGTTACAACATTTTCTTATTTAACGTGTCGGATGTTCCGCCAGTACCACATTTTTCCACCTGTGATTATCCAAGCTAGAAGAGAATTGATTTCATATCATGCTGTGATTTCTATACCTCACCATCCGTCTCATTACCTCACTTGTTTGTTCGCCTACCCGATTTATTTGATTACAAGTGTGAATGTCAGGTGAACATAGTGCATTAAAAAAGTCAGTGGAGGATATTCTAGTGGATCTCATGGATGAGAGAGTTATGTTCATAGGATTACAGGCATCGTCGACTGTAGGATTGCAAGCATCCACTTCAACTGCATGTCATTCTAGACAGACCACTACTGAGAAGCAAAAAAAGCACCGAGATGATCTGGCTAATGTGAAGCAGATCCCGTCGGTCTTGACATATTACATACCACCTTTGGCTGTTACAGTTAGCCGTGACAGTATCCCACGTGACTTTGAGTATACGTTTATCACTGCGTACATCCCAAATGGGATACTTGTAGTTAGACCCTAGTTAGGACAGATCACAGCTTTGAAGAACAACGACTTCAACCTCAGAGACCGAAAGAACTACACAGTGCTCATACTACATAGGTATCTGATGAATATGATTGGGAAGAGGCCACGCATAGTCTCCTAACAATGGATAAAGGAGCTCGTGTAGTGCACAATCCTAAACATGATGAAGATCCCTCACTTTGGATGACATCAAGAGGTTAATGCCTGCTTTAAAATCCTCCTGTTGTGCTATCATGGAGGATATCTATGGNCTACTCAAGGAAAACTTCATATCGCTCCCTGGCACAATGCATAAAGGAGGATTATGGCGATGTAGAAAATGGAAAGTGAGGCTAAAAGATAGCCTCCATCTAGGATGGCACAGTGTGCCTAGATTGTCATCCTATAGCTGGAAAGATCGTCAGAAAGACCCGTCCAACACAAGTTACTGGATTTGTAGTATACCTCACATGGAAGTGCATAGAAGGAATGCAAATGAACTGGGCAAGTTACCTCATCAACGAGCTGGATACGAACTCCCGCGAAGTGCGGGATTAGAGCTATGAATTCCATTTCATTTAGTTACTGGTATTGATTGCATTTGTCTCTTAGCAGATGTTGGAAGGAGTGACATTTCCAGAAGTTGAGCCATTAGAGCCATTGGCTGCGATGGTCTCTACCTTGTGGTACAAAAATGACATGTCGAAGCAGTGGAAGTCGAACGATGTCTTCCATGCCTATTACCATCAGCTGAAGCATGCTATTGAATCATTTCCATGAATGACACCCAACACACTACACCAGTACAGACCACTAGCGAAGTTTCACGCAGATCAACAGTTTATCTACATCACTGCACGTAGGGATGAAAGTAAGGAAGAGGTGCAGTCCTATTATAAGATGACCGACGAAGATATGGAGGATATCACCAAAGAATTGCCAACAGAGTTCCTTGTCCGAGTGGAAGATGCATAAATTTCCAACCCCGACATCATCCAAAGTCCCTTGGTCACCCGGGTCAAACATGATGGATAGACAAGTGCAAAGAAAAGGAAGAAAAGGGAGGAAGTGCAGAAGATAGAACCTGATGAGGAGGACAACACCTCAGAGGAGAGTAAGCCTGACTCACCCATAGGAGGAGGAGGAGACAAAGTGAACGAAGAAGAAGGAGGGGAAGAAGGAGAGGAGCAAGGAAAAGGAAAAGCTAAACCTCCCCTTACCGAGGCCAAAACATCAAAGAAGAGGAAGGTTACTCCACAAAAACCCTCAACAAGAAAGAAGACCCACGCCAATAAACCTCATTCAAAGAATGTGCTCAGAGTGGATGATATTGATATCATCATCACATTCATGGAGGATGCTTCAAAGGATATCTTATAGAGACATGGAGAAAAGGAGGATACGATGTATGGAAGAATCAAGAAAGAGCTGAAAGAGATACAACAAGCCATCCATTCAAGCCACGTAGTACCTACTGCGCCTTCTTCATCAAAGATTGTAAAATTGGGGGATGATCCCACCCAATTACGGAGGTTAGCAGATGCAACAGAGGATCGACTTCAGCGATTCCAAGAAGAAAAGGAAAAGGCTACAAAAGACTTGAAGCAAGAAAAGGAGGAGATCTTAGAGCAAACTCGAGTTGCGTAGAAGGAGAAAGACAAATTTTGGCGATGTACGAGGAGGAAAATGTGAAGATGGAGAAAGAAAAATACCAGCTAATCGCAGAGAAGACTGTGGTCAAAGAGGCAGTGACTAAAGCACTTCACTCTGTGTCCGGCATGGCATAAGAGGAACCAGAGTTAATTGAGATAAAAGTGGGTAATCTTGTTGAGGCCATTCAGTATCTTCAAGAAAGAGTAATGGATCTAGAGATCCAAGAAGTGTTGAGAACTCCACAAGAAGTGTGCAATCAGAGGGAAGAAATCGCCAAAAGTGTAGTTAGAAGGATCAGGACCCTCACCTCTGAATGTAAGAAACTAAGTGATCAGAGTGCATAGACATATGAGTGCCTTGTAAAAGATCTGAAAATGAGGACACTGGAAGCACAACTACAGGATGTGAAGCAACAGGTACTGATAGTTCAAGCCCAGATGAATATGCTCACTGCAGATGAAAAAATGAAGAGATCACAAGAACATTGCGCAGTCTAGCAGCAGGTTATTGCCATCCAAAGTAGAGTCATGGAGGTTACATAGATACTACAGTTGGTGTAGGACAAAGCCTGAACTCTTTTTGAAAAGATTGGGGGACAAGGCTCACAATTGGTCTAGATGGTCACGATAGTGGAACAACGCCTAGAAGGGCCTGTTACAGAGAAAGTGATTCAGGAGTTCATTGAGCAGGAAGCTCTAGCGAAGAAGCAAGTTGAGGAAGCTCAAGATAATCTCGATGCCTTCGAAGTAGCATTTCCCAGATCTAAGTGACACAGGATGAGTCATAGGTGAGTGTTGGGGGCATGTTGGCACTCGACCAAGTTTTGAGGAAACATTGGTCATGTTTGAAAACTTTTGGGACTTCGATAGGATGGTCGAAGATGGAGTGCCCAGGCAGAGCTATGATCGTGGGATATCGCTTCTTTTGTGGGCTTGTGGACCCAACAAGGATTTAATAGGGTTTATGTAATTGGTTATGGGATGTTGGCCCATGGGTTTACCCATGTTTAGGCCTCTTTGCAAATATATAAATAACTAGCTAAGCGATGAAAGAAGTAGTGTGTCTTAGTGAATGACTACCTGTAATTGGCTTAGTGCATGATGTTGTAAGTGATTTGTGCAGATAGAATGTGTAAGGCTTTGTGCTGATAAGGAGTTGGCTCTATGCCTTGACCTGGTTTTGGGGAAGGTGGATCTAGTGCACTGTGTGCAGATCACCTGTCCAAGTGTGAAGTTTGTATCTGTGGATTTGTGAGCAGGATAAGATGAATTTAATAAGATTGGAGACTAATAAAGAAGAAGAAGAAGTTGGCGAACGTAGCCCCACACTAGGGTGAACCACGTATATCTTGTGTTTGATGTGCTTTGTGTGATGTTGTAGATGTTATCTATGTTGTTTATATTTTAGTGCATTGATCCTCGTATATGCTAGATAGATAGATGGATGCTTAGTGATCTATTGATGGTAGATTAATGTTAGATATGATTTTAAGATATGTGCTAAGTAGTTGAAAGTACTTGATCTTTAATGTTACTTCGTTGATCTGTAATAAGGGTTTAGTCTGTGATGTGAATGACATTCAAGAACTAATGCATATTGTCATCTAAGTTCTCTGTTAAGTGTTGTAATCACATATCTGTTTCCCATCTTTGTTGTAGACATCCGAGTCCTGCAACCCCCCCTGCCTCTACCTCGGGTGAGACTTAATCTTCTTCACAGGTGTTGCTGAAAGGGCCGGTAGTTACGGTTTTGTTGGTGCATTGTTGAAGTGTTGAACCCTGGGTCTACCCCTATTCCAACAAAAAAAAAATTATGTTGATCAATAGGTGAAATATCGATCTAGTTTTATCCATAAAATCCATCTGTAAAAGAGAAAATGACACTTCTGGAACAATTATTGATGATTGGGTTGATAAAGAGCATAAGGTAATTGTCCTTTGGACAAGCCTTATTCAGATCCCTATAATCAAAACAGACATGAATTTTCCATTGTTTCTTGGTGACCAGAACGATGTTAGCAACCCATTTGGTCAGAGGTACGGGATAAATAAAACCATACTTTAGTAATTTTTCTACTTCGGCCTTGATTTTTGTAGTTTTATTGGGATGAACTGGACAAAGTTTTTGTCTAACAAGTTTAACTTCAGGGTAAGTTTTGATTTCATGCACAATGATCGAAGGATCGATCCCTAACATTTCTTCATATCTCCATGTTGAAATGTCACAAAATTATTTAAACAAGGTGGTGTAAGTTTCAATCTCTTATGTTGAACAATTGGCACCTAGTTTTATGTTTTCCAAAATACCTTATTTTGTGGATATGTCAACACTAGTTGTTTGAGATATGTTTCCTAAATTTCCCTCATAGATTGTATCCTGAGTAAGAATCAAAGATTGGGGAGTGTCGACGATATCACTGGGAAAGATAGATGAAATATATTTCTCAATCTCATCCAAACTGGGAAGAAACGATGAATGATGGTGGTTGTCATCCCATGGTACCTCGTCGATACTAATCATTTTCCATAATGGATTCATCGGATGGAAAAATCTATAGAATGTAATAGAAATTGGAGGATAGGGAATATAACGAAGATGGTAACAGATATGAATTAGACACAAGAAGATTTTGTTCGTCAGGTGAAGGAGAGGAAGATTGAATGGCATTGTACTCGGCCTGTACAGGACTAAGTGGCAAAGAGTTTCCTAGTGAATTGAATTCTAAGGGACTAGGTATGATCCATGGATCATATGATTCGATGGATTAATGTACCATAGTAAAAATCATATTAACCATTGGGATATGTTGTGTGGTTGGAGGAAGAGGTATGAGGAAAGTGACCATGAGTGAAGAATCCTTCAATATACCTACCCCTATGCTTTCATAAGTAATCTTTGAATCCCCCAAGAATGGAATATGTTTGTTTGTTTGAGTGAAAGCATCAGGGGTGTATTAATCTAACTGATCAATGGTCTAAATTTTTCCTTGATGAGGAAATAGGACATACCAAAAGACTTGTGAAGCGACAACAATCATAGTGTATAACCAACTTCTTCCTATCAACAAGTTATAATCAAGGGGAACATCAACTACTTCTACATCTAGGGAAACATTTTTTCCCCCATAGTTGAATGGCTAAGGATTGTAACAATCCATGTGATCGAAAATCTCTTCCATAAAATTATTTTAACATGGTGGGATATTGATTAATACCAGGTGATTTAAGGCCTTTCTAACAATCTAAGGACATGACACATTTTGACTCTCCCTCATCCAGGATTGTGCAATGAATATGTTGATTATGGACAATGACATCAATTTTGAAAGCAAGTTGATGAGAGAATCGTGACTTAAAATTAACCATATTGAACGTGATATTATTTGAGGACTAAATATCTATAGCTCTGATGGCTACCAAGATATTTCTATGTTGTCTAGGGAAGTGTTGTACAACTTTGAGATCAGACATGGAACAAGGTTCCTGGGAAAAATCTTCAACAATGTTGTAGTTTTGGGTGGAACAAGAATTAGGATTAAAGGTCAACTTTCTGATAGTGATTTTGGGTGGACGTAAGATAGAGTCAAAATTTGGTTTCTAAATATGAAGAGGTCCAAATGGAGGGGTAACTAAAGTGGAAGGTGGATCAGTCACAGTTCCATTAGTTACATTTTCCTTACTGGGTTTACCTGTTGGTGTGCCATATGTTGTAGTGCGAGTGGTCAAATATGCACCATTAAAGATATATATGTGTTCACTCGATTGAGCATCCTCCTTAGGAGGATGACCTGGGTTGCCTCCTTATGAAGGCATAGGATTTTGTGCAACCAGTCACTATTGTTGTGGAAAAGGATGCGTCAAGATAGAAAGTTGAGAATTTCCTTTAAATAATTTAGCAACTTCTTCTCAGTGGGGACAGTCTCAGGTGTAATGAGGTTCAACACATATGAGACATGGAAATTTCAGTTTTCGCTCTAGTTTATTTTCAGTAGTAGGTGGTTGTGCTTGTGTTTTTTCATTTTTAGTTTGATTATTGTTTTTCTTGGGTTTATTCTTATTTTTTCATTTTCCCCTTGAAAGTGATGGTGAAGCATATTGGATTGCATTTACTTCAGATATTTTAGTAGGGTGGAGTTTGATGAAAATGGATTATGCACTGTAGTCGAGGCGGTTATTGAATGATTGTTTGTGCCAGTTGATTGTGAACGAGACTGGGTTTTGATGGAACCAATAAAACCATCTGAATGAGCAATGGAGGATGGTTCTGATGGATCGACTGATGTGTAGGGAGAGTTTGGGATCAATTCATAAAACGTATCGTATTGGGAATAAACCAGATCCAAATACTAGGCACGGGTGATGTCTTCCTCTTATGTGACTACACCACCCATGGATACATCACAAGAAATAGTAGGTAATAAATATTTTCTGAACCATTCATCCAACAAATGGTTGGAAATGGTTTCTTTGATCAACCGTCATCAACGTCTCCATTCATGAATATGATTATAAATATGTATGGAGTTAGTCTAACGAAGTCAGGTCAAGAGTTCCATGACGATTTTGTATCTGATGGGAAATTGAAAGTGGGTGAGGAAAGCCATGGAAAGGGAACTAAAATATTGAAAGTTCCACGGTGTAACTCAATGTACCATTTAGTCAATGAACCCATAATTGTACGCTGGAAAAGACGTAAACATATAGATTCATCCATTAGTGAGTTTGATGAACACAACATATGAAACATCATGACATGCTTATTAGGGTCTTCTCTGGGTTTACCATCAAATTTCATAATATCATAAGGTAATTTGGCTGGAATGATTGGCCAAAAAAGGGAGTGTAATATGGGATCGTTTGTTCATATCGACAAATCTAATAGATATAAAGTAGCTAAGAAAGGTAACTGTCGATTGGATTGAGGATGATAATACTGTGGCATAATAACACTAGTAAGACTATAAACGGGTTGTGGTGGATAGTTGTATCCAACAGGTCCTCCCATATGTTGTTGTTGTGGATTTTGACCAACAAAAGTCAGATTCAGTTTTTGAGTAATTTTCATAAAAGGGGAAGGAAAACCCATTTTTCCCTAAGGAGGATAACCAGTGTATCCCACAGGAGGATAGCTAGCTTGACCTTGAGGCGAGTAACCATGTTGCCCCTGTGGAGGGTAGCCATGTTGTCCCTAAGGAGGGTGAGTAATTTGGCCTTGGGGAGGAAAGGATGATTGGAATTGAGGACCCCAATTGGGATTCAGGACACCTAGGAAGGCTTGTCTAGAATATAGTTCAGAAGGATTGGGATTTAGGGTTCATCCCTACGAGTTGGGACTTGAATATCCTCCCTGATGTGGTTGATTAAAGGGTCCTCCCTTGGGTGGTCCCCAGGACTATTCTGGGTTTCCGATAAAATAAGGTTGAAACCTTCCCCCTACCATAGGTTGGGTAAGAGTTGGTATTTTTTTGGTGAAAGGGTGTTTCCCCCCAGTCAAGATTTGTCCACTCAGTGAAGGTTTCCCCCCAGTCGAGATATGTCCATTGAATGAGGGTTTCCCACCAGTTGGGATTTGTCCTACAGTGGGGTTTTGTTGTATGAAAGTGTTGTGCATTATTTGATGTGAAGGTGTCCTAAAGGGATTTTATGGCGTGTATGAGGTTGTTTCTTGAAGAGGGATGGTAGGTGTGACCATCATGGTAATTTCCAAATGACAAGGTAACACAAATCTTGTTTCACTCGTTACTTGTCCTGAAGTGGTAGAAATATTGATTGTCTGTCTAAAAGGATGGTCAATGGGTTGACTTGATGGTCCTACATCTACACCATGTGGAAGATATATGTGGAGGGTTAAAGAGTGGCGGGCTAAAATTAAAGTTTTCATAAAGATCCTGACTCGACATATATTTCCATTTAGAACGAACATGAGTTTATTTTGGATCTACCATTTAAGTAGAGAAGAAAGGGGTATGAAATTCTTCATTGAAATTTGGTTGTTCATGTTTCATGTCACATTCTTCGTATGGTTTTGACAATAGCCTAGGATAAAATTCAACTACAATGTTTCCTGAGGATTCTACTCGGAGAATGAGTGGATCATGAGGGTTTTTCCAAGCCATATTTGTAGGAGGGGTAGGGCCTTCCTAAACTACTACTAAATCTCCCTCAATATTTTTTGTCAAAGGAGTAGTGACACTCCCAATTTTCGAATAGTTTTCTACCTCTTCACTGTAAGTGTCTTCAGGTGAGTTAGGAGGTATGGTTTCATGGGATTCTAGAGGAAACCCTTGCATCCTACATGATCTTTGAATAAATTTACCATTCACAGTACCAATTTTAAGGACAACTAAGGTAATCAAACAACATTTGCTAAAAAATCTAGAAAACAAACAATCAAAACAATAACTTCTCTCAATGAACGCACTAGTTGGTGATGAAATCCAACATCATGTGAACAAAGTGAGAAGGGGATGGGATGGAGCAGTTGGATCAATTATGTTGGTGGCCTACTTAACAGACTTAACCATGGGTTAGCCTCCAAGGATCCCAAGTGAGTTTGACCAACGTATGATCCAGGTACAACCAAGACTTCCCTTCACCGTCACCTCGTATAAGGACCCTAAATATTATGGCTACTAAGGATACCAAGTTGGATTTAGCCTCTGGGAGGGTATAGTCTAAATTTGGGTCTGAATGTATGGGTAGGATATCAAGTCCAAAATTCTTCGAGCGAACTAAGGACAAATGGACCGGTAAACTCCAGAGGACCCCAAACAGATTCATAATTCATGAAGGTCCGAGACCAAATGAAAAAAATTGATTCTCAAGAAGAACCCCTAATATATGATCATTCCTCTATGATTCGTTAAGCCTCAAAGGGATAATCTTCATTTCTCTCCTGCACACGACCTCGTGTATAACCCGTGTGTGAGAGGGGGATCCCATCTATGCTTATATGAAGGTTGGATTTTCTCTCCCTATCACAAGTTTCTGATTTTTTCTTGAATGCTTTGGGGATTTATTCTCATAGCCTATTCCAAAGCTACAGTCCTAGTCTATTGTTGGTGTAAAGATCTTAAATAATAAAATTTTATAGTTCAATTTTAATTTGCATTTATTTTTGTGGCTATTTGTTACGCAAGGGTGAATGGTATTGAAACTAATGATGTTTTAGACTTGAATCGACAAGAAGGTAAAAATAATGATATGCAAATTTTCTTTTCAATGAAATTCTAGTTACGAGAATGAGAAGAGTTTCTTTTCTTTTCTTCACTAAATAACACTCAAAAAATGAAAAATTTCACGCTATTTTGTTCCCAAACAAGAATTCACATAGTTTCCAAATCATCACAAAATATTTTTAATATCCAAAACCAATGCATATAAATACTTCTCTGTTTGATTGTGGATGCAAACTATGACGTTCAACTAATGCTTATTTGTTGCACTAATAATGAATAAATTCACTATGATGTTCAAAAAGAGTAAGAATAAAAAGAGAATACAAACAAAGATACTCTCAAAAATAAACAAGAGATCGAAAGAAGAACAAATGTCAAACTATTCACTCAAAGATTAAAAAACACTAAGAAATAAAAAATTCATACTTAATATTCTTCAAGAATTTATTAAGACATCAAAGAAAAATAAACCAATAGATGTATGATCAATAATATTCCCTTTTAAATCCTCTAATAGACCATATAATCAAGAAGAGTGGAAAAAGGATCCAAATCTGAGAGAAGAAGGGTTGATTTTGAAAATTAAGGAAGATAACACAAACTCAATAAAGACTAAAAAGAATGAAGGACATCAATTTTCTAGTCAAACAAGAGCCAGAATCAGACTGAAGAAGTTATGAGTTAGAGAAGGATATTCAAAGACTATACCAGACAATAAATAAGCCCTGAAAATTTCCCAAAAATAGGATATCGACGCTCTGGTAACCAAGACACCAGAGTGCTACAATGCTCCCTAGAAGGCTCTGGGGGAACACTGATCAAGAAGCAACTCTATGCATTGAATGGAAGGGGAGTGCTAGTTCCGGGGAAAGTTTGATAAAAGCTCAAAAATCTCAGTAAATCAAGAAATTTCAATAAGAGGCCCTGTGAGACAAATAGAAAAAACAAAGGAGATGAAAACTTCAAATCAAATCAACAAGTAGGATATAAGGATAGGAAATATCCTTGGATGAACTAAGGGAATAATAAATGAAATTTCATCACCAGTGGAGTCACCAATTTTTGTTACAAAAATATTCCCTTGCGGACAGGTGAACTTTACCTTGGATTATAGACCTCTTTACCAATACATAAAATTACATTTGGAAACTACCATTCATATAGATTCATTTTATCCATCAAAAAAGAGAGAAGGATGGGAAGTATGATGTACCTCATTTATGATGTTTATCCAAGTTGCTCCAATCTGTGAGCTCCAAACAGTACCTGCAATGGACAACAAGAAACAAGTGACTATGTCCTACTCTAATGGCTTAGACAAAATCAATCAATCTATGAAGATTGAGACACGCATAAACAAGCACATGTAAACACATACTTGAAGGAAATAGGACAATTATATTAATGATAACTTCAAAAGGAAACTTACAATTTTCAGATGATGTTGTAGCATAATCTCCAAGTCCTCCTCATCCAACCCTTTCTTGAAAGATCCACAATCAAAATAACAATGCTTTATTGATTTATCCTTTTTTTTCACCATTGGAATTCCTCTATTTATAGGCTTTGAGAGGCTCAACTACCTTGGGTATATTTCAAATTAGTTGAGTATATGACTCCAATAGTTGTAATATATTCCTCAGATGAAACCCTGGAGTTATATTCAAGCCAAACTAACCCAATCCATCTATATTATCTTTAGAGGAAAGTGGTATTTCCTCCAATATTACCTCAACCAACTCAATGTGCCCTTAAAATGGACAACAAAGCACTACAACGCTCCCCTGATATGGACAAGGAGCGCTAGCACTTCCTGTGTATGAGCAGGGGAGTGCTGATCTTCCAAAAAATCACCAACATGAGTAAATCCCTTGTAAAATACTTGTTCTAATTGTCATATGATTGGGCCTCTTCTTCTAACATGATTTTTGGGTTGTAGCAAGTTTTTTTATGGTTTTGTTCGAGATGTGACACTTAGGAATAAAGAATGTTACATTTATGACACTAGGGACAATGAAAGTGCGATACTTGTGACAATTACGACACTTGTGACAATGAAAGTGCGACACTGTCGAAGTGAGTAATTTTGATGTGTACAATCCTAAATATAGGAATGAATCCATCCTAATCACAGTTGAGATAGACTATTATGTGTAAATTTGTTTAGTTTCTAAGGGAATCTTTGCAAGCCTTTAGAGGGCATGATATGAGAAGAGGGTTTATCAATCATCTCTACCACACCCTCCCAAATGAAACCCTTCCTCATTGTATTTTATCATTTTGAATCTAATTTTCCACTACTTGGTCCTTGAATTTCCTATTATAGGTGTCTTTTCAATGGCCTCTTCTTTTTGTCCACTGCAAAATTACTACCCCCAATGGTCAGCAAGAGTCAGAGTCATTTCTTGATTTCCCTTAAATATCATCTTGAGGTTCTTAATAGATGAATCAGAGAGATTGAGCATGATCAAGGACCTTGTACTGCCTTAGAAAATTATAACATCCCCCATCTTGACTGAGGAATATTACTAGTGGAATACACATAAGAATAAAAAAATTATGCTAAATAAATTCTGGTGGGTTACCAACTACTTAATCATACAGATTTAACCATTATCTAAATGAAAATACAACATCATGAAATAACACATGAATGCATCTAATGACTTCATACAACAACATTTAAACATGTGTTATACATAGAGATCATATAGATCAATTAACACTCATAATGCAAGACATAAAATAGACAAACCACTTATTTGTTTCAAATGGTTGTGCAACTAGCTTCTTAGGATGGAAATTCCACCGAACCATAGAGTTTTTTTTTCAAATGTCAACAACAAGTCACCTCCGAGCTAGGGCTAGAAATACAAAAATGAGGATTATCTCTAACTGTCCACTCATAGCTCATAAATTCCCACAACCCACTAACATTATCATACAAAAATCACAATTTTCCACCAGCTCTCTCCCTCTCGACCTACCCATCCCAAGGAATGTACCCCTGCACTGCTCCCAATCCATCGGATGCCCCATTGATTTATTAGGGTCTATATGGCACAAGAAACCAAGAATATCACCACTAGAAAAATCAAGGGAGCTCACAACAAGAAAATATAAACATCCAAATGCACTAGAGAAGCTAATTAAAAATTTAATAGGCATCATTACTTTGTATGACAAAATTGGATCAAAGTGACCACATGATATATCTTGTTCCACATGACAGATCTTGATCATGAATCAATAACCTATATTCATGTTTTGTATTAGTATGTTGAAGTAAAGGTATTGTTTCCATTTTGTAAATGACCAAAAGGACATTGGAATGGACAACCACCTTGAAAACCACTAAATAAAAAAATTATCACCCCACAAACCAATATTATAAGCTTTGTGTATATAATAAGTAAAAAGAGACATTCTATGAAAATATATCTTAGGATAATTGATGTTGTGCAATTTTTTTAGAAAATCAACAACTAGTTCTATCCTCATTGACAAAATATTCACAGAGCCTTGACAATCTAGACAAGATCAAAATCCATTTACTAATACTTCTCTGATCTCAATTGAGGAATAATCGAAGTGGAGTATGACAACAAGTGTGTCAAACAATTAATCACCTATTTTTTACTGGAAATTTTACACTCAAAATAAAGGCAACTTAGATGGCATGTGATCAATTTCTTTCATGTTTGGTGCAAAAATAGCAAACATGTTTTCTATGTTTGAATAACATGTTCCATTGAAATTTCCCTTTCCTTCACTTGTACAACCCATGATCAAATAAAGAAAATCATGTAATGAAACAAATGTAGCATAATAACAAGAAAATATGAAATATATTTCAACTAGATGTTCTTGTATGAAAAATGAACACATATAGCTCCACCTATCAGAACAAAGAAAAAATGGGGAAAATGTTAGGAAACATTATAGGTATTTTTATAACAACATACATAAGTATTGGTTCTATTATCTGATACATATAGTAGCTAACATAGTTCAATGTAGAAAAATGAATTTCTTCTCATCCATCCTAATAAACTATATTTCAAGTTGGATAATTCACTTTTATTAAATCAACGTTAATATGTAACAAACAAACAACATATCTCAAAGTCTAAAATGATTTTTTTGGATAATATTTTGGGCCGATGAATGTACACATATTCAATAAGGCCTACTATATATTTTTTTCCTCTAGTTATCACATGCCTTTTTTCAATTATACCTTGAAATCATGAAACCATCAAGTGTCTTTGAAGTGTTATTCCTACTCTATGAATAATTTTATCTACTAGATCAAAATGTTACAATGGAAATAATGACATAATTCCATGTCAAATACATGTTCTAGTTGCAAAAATATATTAGAGGTTCAATTCCGAAAATTGATAAAATATAGCAAAGGAGAATTAAATTCAAAAGAACAAAAGCCAACAATGGGTTCTTTCTTCTAATAGCATCAACCACAAGAGAATTCAATGTTTCATTTGATAAATTGACAAAATTCCTTATAGTTATCAAAATCTATGTAAATCTAGTATGTGCAAATGTGAGTGATGGGTGAACACAAAGATTCATAACTTTTTCACACATCGCCCATATATGTAAAAAAAGGATTATAGAGAATAATAGATAAAGGA
>JASDQU010502778.1:4449-15227 GCA_032191745.1 Picea mariana | reverse complement strand
TGGTATCAGAGCCGACGGATTGCTAAGCAAAATCTACACCAAATCATTTTTTGCAGGTACAAAAGATTGAAGACAACAAAAGATGGATTATTCGCCAGAAATACTTCTCACGCCTCATAACTATTTGGAATAGAAGCCAAAAATTTTTCTTCTACTAAAATGCAAAGGCTTATACCAAATAATCATGGCAATGGAAGTAGAGCCTGATTCTATCGATGAGAAAAAAGATTTTATTAATAGACAAGATATGGCCATAGGAAGTATCAGCATGTCTGTTTCTCCTAAACTTTTCCATCAAGTATACGAAGAATCACAAGGATTAACTCCAAATGAATTATGGACCAGATTGGAGGTTCTATTTGGGAATAAATAATATTGTGAATATTTCATGCAGGAGGTCGAATAGATAGAGCTAGAAGAGAAGCCATCAGAAGATCAAGCATCTTATTATGAAGAGTCTTCTACAAACGTTTTTTCAGAAATTAGTATTCCAATCATTGAAGATGATGTCTACTCCATTTCAGATTTATTTTCTGAAATTCATATGGAAGATATATGGCATGCATCTCATGAGTCACATGCAGACACTTTTGCATGCACTATGTATGCATCTCAGGAGTCAAAAAGGGAGTCGTGCACATCAGACGCCATTCTGATATTTTCTGAGAAACATTTTTAGAAACAAATTGGATATTTGAATTCCTCTCGGGAAAATATTCAATTTAAAAAAAAAAACGTCCGAAATAGAGTCCGGAAAGTGAAGTTATGATCGTTTTAAAATCAACACAATTTCAACATTTTTCTAGAAATGACCGCATGGTTTTCAAAATTTCATCCAAAATTTATTTGGATATTAATCATTACAAGAAGATAAAGTCGATATGTGTGGAAATATCAATGATTCATATACTTCATCAGATCCTTACAGACATCTACATCTTCAACAAAATCTTCAAAGATCACAAACTTGCACAGTTGTGAGGTCTTCTTGGAGTGAAGGACATGGTTTCTTAGCAACTGCATTTGGTTCCTTATCATTTTTTATTTTATGCATTGTAATTTGAGGGGGGGTTTTGTTCCCATGAGGTTTTCCCTCTTTCCTCGTTTAGTTCAGTGTTTCTTTTGTATTTGGGTACCTAACATGGCCTCGTAACCAGGACCCATTATTTATTTTCACAATAGTGATGTTCAAGGGGGGTGTTCGAGTTACTTCACACACACCTAGGATTTATTTTTCCTAAGGTTATTCCTTGTTTATTAGTCATAATTAGTCATTATCCAGTCTCTTATATTTTAGGGGAGAATATTCCACCTGGAGAATATTCTCTTTTAGTTGACACTTCAGTTTGACTAGTTGGGTTGAGTTTAGATATTGCATTGGTTTTGTCACCATGCAACATTGGGATCATCACCAACTCACTACTCTTTGTTCAATCAATTAAATGAAGACTAGTTGACTAGTTAACTCAGCTAGGTGGCAGTTCACTCACATAACTGCCTGAGAGACTAGACTAGGTGGCAATTTACTCTTATAACTGTTGGTGTGTGTCTAGATCAATCTAGACCACCACTATGGCTCATTAGTTACTCATGTATCCTATATCTATTGTAAATTATTCACTCTTTGAGTGTGGAATACGATTAATGNTCTTTCTATCTTGCTTCTTCTTTCTCAATTTCTCTCTGCAAATGTGTGTAGTATTTTCTAGCTAGATCTATTCTATGCAGGTTCAACACATTTACAAGAAGCTCACACACTCTCCTGTAATAGGTGACCTAGTTCTGTTTTCACCAATATCATGGCACCATAAAAGATGGCCAAAGAAGCTGGTGAAAGCGTAAACCCGAATACATATGTTCTTTCAAACACATCACCGAGAGACATAGATACCGTGAAATCCTGAACATAGGTGTTCGAGATTCTACAATACGAGCTCATAAATTTCCCAGAGTATTTAAGCGAAGAAGTAACCGAAACTCATGCAACCAAACTCAGGGACATAGCTCAGTCAGATCTACACAAAATAGCCGCGTGACCGAGGCTCATGCCGTAAAATGACATGATATACTAGGCCCTAGAGAATGTTGACATTGCAACCATGAGCATTTGCAATTCATAGAAGGTTGTGGTTGGGTTTTTTCGACCGGAGCATATACAAGTAATGTATAAATTGTCCCCCTGTTTTTAAATATAGTTACAACACTACATTTATAATGGATTTTGACAAGAGTGCATGAAATATGGCAAAAAATACCCTGATTTAGTCAAGGACTGGTGGAGACACCCTGATAAATTTCGAGCATAAACTCATGGCATATGTGGCACGGCATCGTTAGATGCCCATATGATTTATGTGGCTATGATGTTATGTATACTCTTTTGGAATAAGAGCTCTGCTCACTTCCTGTTGCCATGAGTACCAATCATGCATGGAGTGGCAAAGGGCTCCTCTTTCAACTAGGACAAGATGTTATCATACACCCTGGCCAAGGAAATCACAGAGTACTAGTTGATGAAGTCTAAAGGGAAACCTTACCCTTTCTATATGTCAGCATACATCATGGATACCATTTGTTTTATGACTCCATTCCCTCTGATGAGCTGGAGCTGGACACTCTCACATACCCACTACGAAAAAAATACAATTTTCTCTCTTCCTCAAGGGATAGAATCCCCGAATTCCTATGGGGGCCTAGCGGAGGCTAGCTCTTCCCTTATCCACCTCCATGTGATCATTGGTTATGACCATAGGCCAAGCCAAGAGATGCCTTTCACATTTTTCGACTCAACGATGCAAGAGAGTCAAGTCTTTTGACTCTTCAAACCCCAAAACCTGAAATCTTACCTTCGATGAGATCGACGACTGCAAATCTCCCCTTGATCCAACGGTCCTGGCCATATCAGAATTTTGGTAACTAAGAGTTTGAAATGCAGTGACCCAAACCACTGGTCACTTCATTCCCCAAACTCCGATACGTGAGTTCTTGTACGAGATCCAATGATCCTCGATGATTTGGATCCAACGGTCCAGATCTTTTCGGAGTTTCGTGAACCGGGAGTTCACGATGTAGCGACTCAAAATCTCTTGTCACTCCAATCCTCGAATTCTGATATGGGAATTCATGTATGAGATCAATGACCCTCATTGATCTGGATCTGACGGTCACTATCCCTCCTAAACTTAAGGGTGTTGAAAGACACTCAGTCTTAATCGCGCGTCGGGGTTTCGTATACCGGGATTTCGTGACTTGCAAATATGAGGGGTCTTTCCCTCCTGTTTCCCGGATGCCAAAACGTCGAAACTTATTCACACTAAACCGACTCATCCACAAAGTGCATCAGGGTTTTGTATACTGGGATTTTGTGACTTGTGAAGACGAGGGCTCTTGCCCTCTGGTTTCCCGGATGCAGAAATGCTAAAAGTTATTCACACTAAACCGACTCATCCACAGAGTGCATCGGGGTTCCGTATACTGAGATTTCACAACCTGAGAAGATGAGGGGTCTTGCCCTCTGGTTTCCTGAATGCCAAAACACTGAAAGTTATTCACACTAAACTGACTCATCCATAGAGTGCATCAGGGTTTCATATACCGGGATTTCGCGACTTGCAAAGATGAGGGGTCTTGCCCTCTAGTTTCCCGGATGTTGAAACGCCGAAAGTTATTCACACTAAACTAATGGTCTAGATCACTCATGGATCAACGACCATGATCAGGTCGCGATTTCGTGAATTGTGAGTTCGTGCGGTCTTACCCTTTGACCACTCCTATCATGAGCTATCATGATTTCATCTTCCTTTCCAAGGTTTTTTTTCTTCCTTCACGAGAAACTACCCACTGTGTGCATGATCCCAATAGTTTACAAGAATTATTAAGGTCTCCTCTTCCTTGCGGTCACTCACCCTCCAGGCCTAGGCTCAGGCATCCCCTTCACTGCTATACAGTCCCTCAGGCGATCCATCTTGCCCTACCAAGGTTTTCTCGCACAAGAAAATTTTAGAGACTTTATCGACTCTTACAGTCAAGGCGTCCCTCAAACTTGCTCTGCTGAGGCATACCTCCAGCTTATGTTACCTCAACACAATAATTTTCAGGCGATCATAGCTTATCACGAGGTTTTCATGGCTCAGTAGTAGCCATGTTCATCATATTCATCTNTAAAGGGGCCTGTTACCTCAACACAATAATTTTCAGGCGATCATAGCTTATCACGAGGTTTTCATGGCTCAGTAGTAGCCATGTTCATCATATTCATCTTTGACATCCCTCGTCTGTCCTTTTTAGACATGTCTTTTCTTCTCACCTGTATCACAGGTATACAAAATTCACGAGACATCATTATAAATTCTAACTTTTAGAATTTTATTGCAAATATGTCACCCACAGATTTTCCAATCTCTTGGTTTATTTTCATATATGTTCCATACGAAACCAGATTCATAATTATGGGACTTTCCTTCCCATAACATTTTAGCTCAGCAGGAAATCGGTCCTCCTTATGGGCTTATAGCATTGCCATATCCAAGACTCTTTCTTCTTGCAATCATTCCTCATCTAATCAAATTGTTAGTTCTCATGCACATACATTTTTATCGCACCTTTTCAACTTCATCACAAGAATTTCATAATTGTGCATACTAACAATCAAATTCACTTTCTCAAAAGGAAATACCATTCCTTGTATTTTAGCTTAGCAGGAAATTAGTCTTTCCTATGGGCTTACCTCACTGCCATATCCATGACCCTTTGCTTCCTGCAATTCATTCTTTCCATAGCCAAACAAACTGTTAGTCTCATCTCAACATACCAAACTTTTCAAAACGTAATTCAACATTTCAAAGGGTTTTAACAAATGTGCCAATATCCATGGCTACATTCATACCCAAATGCACTCTTGCATTGATTTCAAGTTTGTCACACTTTATGACAGGTTATTGGCCATGGGGTGTTGGAATTTAACCAACCTTTTCCTCATATGGTTTATTCGTTTTCTTTCATTCTTACAACAGGACCATGCTTCCTACTATAGGCCAATCACGACCCCAAATCGGTATACTAGAACTCAAAGTTTCACATGAATGCCTTTACGCATTCCTTGATTGTCAATGCATTCATGACATATCAACTCATGAATTCTTCCAAGGGTTACAAATAGTGTTTACTACCAGAGGTTCATACCTAAATCATTCTGGTTCTTTGTCCTGAGTCATACCTTACTTGGGTATCCAAGGCATACAACTTCCTTACAAGTTTATGCATAACACTAAGACAATAAAATATTTCAGAAGGGGTTCTTACCAAATCCCTTCATACCTTGTGCGACATAGGCACAAATATCTTTATACCGGTTCTTGGCTGCTAGCACTCTCTTTTTGATCTCTACCTCATCAACAGTGCTTTACAATGATTTTCACAATCCTGTCAACAATCTTTCGACCACAACCTCCCCATGGTCACCCTCTTCTTGAGGTTGTTCATTATTGGCAACTGTCTTTCTCAACAGTTCCAATCTTATTTATTTCTACACATGACATACACCATAGGCACATTAGTCGTCATGTAAATCAAAATGAAAGTACCATAGCATTTAAATTAATAAAATATTTTCAGACATGTCCCAACATATTCATATGTACTTCATCACACTATCCTTAATGTTTTCACGAGTGCAACACAATAGTTCTCAATCGTTTTCACAGTATTACAACCATCATCACTATGGTGTCAAAACATTTCTGTTCAACAATGTACTAGCTTTCTCATCCAATAGAAAACATATGCACAACAAGGAAAGAATTGAGGGCTCTCACCTTCTTCAAATTATTTCTACATCGCCTGGGACTTTTCGGCCCAGTCGAGTTATCTCTAAGGCCTCACTATCTCCTCTACTTTTTCAATTCTACTCCTTGTCAAGATCTTCCTGCTCTTTTCCTTGAGCCACCTTGGTTAGGCCTCACCCTAACCCTTTTTGAGATATCACAACATGCTTTAATAGAAACGCTTTGCTCATAATGAATCATGAACATGTGCATCCTACACACGTCCATTCGGTTATCAGAATGGTCAATATTCAGTTGTTAGTATTCTATTAATTACATGATTCTTTCAAAATGTAATCCAAGATTCTTATATATGGACAAGCCTTGCAGCCCATTGTCCAACCTTCAACAATTATTAGGTTTGTGACTCTGTTCTTCCGAAAAATTCCTTACACAGTTCCTCCACCGAGAACTCCTTCGGTATGCAACTTCCTTGTTGCATATCCATCACTATCTGTGATGGCCTCAAGCTCGAATTAGCTTCAACTTGTTAATAAGAATTCTTTAAGGGACATAGACATACCTTTCTGGTATGTATTCCAGATTATGCATCCGCACATGTTCTGGGTTTTTGCTAACTTACATCCACGATGTACTTAGCTATACTCATAATTGTAAGCCCATGTACAGTTGCCATAGGTATATTTTATAGCCCACATGCATCTTTAATGTTAAGATCAGTTAATTCAGATTCATTCACAATCCTTCTCGTGTGATGCTCAAAGGCGTAATCATTTGTCTCTTATTATTACAAGAGAGAACCTTTGCTCATTTACCCTTTCATCTAATTATATTGGTACTTCCTGAGAAAATGGAATACATTCCCCTCAGGCTATTATTTGAAACAGAACTTTCATGACTCCCCAAAATGTTGTCAACTATGCCTCCATAGTATTCATTTAATCCAGACAAGAGCACTACTTGCTTCACGTTTCACTCATCAGGGCAATCATATTGGGCCTTTAGTATACTTATACTCTTACATCATACATGTGCATTACTTTCATGTTTAATATAATTTATACCACACCAGTATTAATATCATGCTTCCTATTATGAAGCTTCACAATGCATTAAACTCATGCACTCAAGTACAATTGAACATAGCTAAGTATTCATCATACTAGTTCATGCCTTCTCCTCACGTGACCACCAGCAGTGACCACAATACGAACTAAAAGGCGATTCACATTTCATGATTTCAGGATTCCTGTTGCAAGGAAATCTGGTTCCTCAATCCCTGAAATCCAAAAACCTGAAAGACCGAGGCTAAGGTTTTCTCGGCTCTTTTACTCACATGACCCCTCGCTCGGAACCTGGGGTCAACTCCTAGACACACGCCAGGATCCCGTGTTTCGGCGAATCCACGGAAAATGCTCCATCATTTCCCAAACTTCTGATCCACAAGGATTCGGCAACCTGGATCCCATGGTCCAGATCTCTCTGCCAATCAACAGTCCTGATCAAATTTCGGCTTTCCACCTTTCGATATTCTGGCAGAGTCTTCACCTCCTAAATCCCGATTTCGAATCCCCAAAATGTGTATGTGTCAGATCAACGATCCACTGCCTGTCTCGATCCAATGGCTTGGGTTGGATGTTAGGGTTTCATGACATGCGAGTTCTCAAAAATCTACCTGTTGACTTCTAAACCTCCGACTCTCGAAGATCCAATTACACCAGATCTACGACTCAGGTCATCCGCTAACCAATGACCTTGATTGAATTGATGATTTACCTTGCACGACTTTGGGAAATTCTTCGCTTCTATTTTCCCAATAGCCGAAACCTCGAAACTCTAGATCAACGACTCTCGTTGATTCCAATCTAATGGATACTATTCCTCCTGAGTTTGTGAGTGATCAGAGGTTATCATCCTTATCTTCTTCGTTGATCTACTAGATCTAATAGTTCACGGAATTTCGGTATTCCTCCCTCCGAGAATTCCACTCTCCATTCAGATTTTCAATGACTTTCGGCCATGAACATGGCATCAACTCTTTTGGAATCATCCTCTCTATTCAACCTCTGAATCTTTCAAACTTTAACACAAGCTTGTTTCTATGTGCACTCCTTGTGCTCTATATGCACACTTAGCATACGAAATTTCCCTGTTATCTTCAACTATTCACATTCAAGATTTATTATCATTGTTAGTTAGCATATCCCTACTCCGATAAGAGTAGTTACCATTTTAACAAAGGGGTTAAAGAAATTCCTCTGCTGAAATTCAAAAAGAATTCCCAAAATCACAGGTTCAATTCTACAGTCCTTCTCATTAAAGAGTAATGCACATAATGATATCTCTTTTTGCGACTCATGCATGAGCCCAAGGAGGCCAAGTGTTGTAACCATGCTCTGATACCAATTTGTCACATACCCACTACGAAAAAAATAAAATTTTCTCTCTTCCTCAAGGGATAGGATCCCCGAATTCCTACGGGGACCTAGCGCAAGCTAGCTCTTCCCTTATCCACCTCCATGTGATCGTTGGTTATGACCACAGGCCAAGCCAAGAGGCACCTTTTGCATTTTGCGACTTAGTGATGCAAGAGAGTCAAGTCTTTCGACTCTTCAAACCCCGAAACCCGAAATCTTACCTTCGATGAGATCGACGACTGTGAATCTACCCCTGATCTGACGGTCCTGGCCGTATCAGGATTTCGGTAACCAGGAGTTCGAAATGTAGTGACCCAAACCACTGGTCACTCCATTCCCTGAACTCCGATACATGAGTTCTTGTATGAGATGCAACGATCCTCGATGATTTGGATCCAACGGTCCAGATCTTTTTGGAGTCTCATGAACTAGGAGTTCACGATGCAATGAATCCAAATCTCTTGTCACTCCAATCCCTCAATTCCAATATGGGAATTCGTGTATGAGATCAACGACCCTCGTTGATCTGGATCTGATGGTCACTATCCCTCTTGAGCTTAAGGGTATTGAAAGACACACAGTCTTAACCGTGCGTCAGGGTTTCGTATACCGGGATTTCGTGACTTGTGAAGAAAAGGGGTCTTGCCCTCTAGTTTCCTGGATGCCGAAATGTCGAAACTTATTCACACTAAACCGGCTCATCCACAGAGTGCATCGGGATTTCATATACTGGGATTTCGTGACTTGCAAAGATGAGGGGTCTTTCCCTCTAGTTTCCCGGATGCCGAAATGCCGAAAGTTATCCACACTAAACTGAATCATCCACAGAGCACATTGGGGTTTCGTATACTGGGATTTTTCAACTTGCGAAGATGAGGGGTCTCACCCTCTGGTTTCCTGTATGCCAAAAAAATGAAATTTATTCGCACTAAACCGACTCATCCACAGAGAATATCAGGGTTTCATATACTGGGATTTCGCGACTTGCAAAGATGAGGGGTCTTTCCCTCTGGTTTCCCGGATGCTGAAACGCCGAACGTTATTCACATTAAACCGATGGTCCAAATCACTCATGGATCAATGACCACAATCACGACATGATTTCGTGAATCGTGAGTTCATGCGGTCTTACCCTTTGACCACTCCAAGTTGTGAATCAGCAGAATGCTACTCAACTTCCACATGTCTTGTGCCAATGGACGGTTCCGAATAATTCGAGACTTTTAGGACTTTGACGAGTCAACTCTCTCATGCATGCACCAGGTTAAACCTCATGTGCCTTTTCTGGATCCAATGACTATCGGTCCCCTGCACTCGATCTAATGGTTCAGATCTATTCTCCTACACACTCTTCTTCGGATGTCTGGACGTAGGCTTCAACGGTCCAGATTTTCCCCTACAAATTGGCGATTCGCGTTTCAGGACTTTGGGGAAATCCTCACCTCTATTTCCCCGAATTAAACCAATGGTTCAGGTCTGATTTTGATCATGATCTCTATCACTCCTGAGCTTTCATATGCTCTGAAACGTCCAAAGGGTTTCTCGACCTCTGCACTCCGTGCAGGGTTCTTGCACACAATGGTGTGATCCTTCCTGAGCTTGTATAGGACTTGAGGAGTTCTGGGTTCGGTTTTCCTCGTAGAGAGCCTATGCCAATATACACTACCTCTCTTGAGTTTAATAATACTTCATCCTCCAAGGGACTCTAAACAATTAGGAGGGTTGGCATGCGTGCATGAAAGTGTGTCCGGGGTCGACGAACACACAGTTCCTGACTCTAGCTTATGCCTCCACAGGACACAAGAATTTACGATTATAAAATCATCTCCTAACCATATAATTTCTTACTGGCCTAGTTATACAATCAAGCAAAAATAGGGGAGATACAGTATGTCCCTTAAGAAATATGCACAATTCCTGAAACATACACAGTATAACCAATTCATACACAACTATGGCTAAATTACATAGGGTAGGAAATCACTTATCTATTACTGGTTGCCGCCAACCAATTGACTGTGGGTGTTTTTCCTTCCACCTGACCATTAGCACAGAGGCATTCATTCTTAGCACTAAGGCCACCCCCACTCCAAGCCATGATATCACCAGGGAATTCTCACACTTCTCGAGGGTTCTTCCTCTGTTTCCGCTTCTGTTTGGGTCCTGTTCTCTGTAACTTCGAGCTTTCTCTCTCAGTTATGGCCTCGATGAGGTTTCTCAAATGCTCCTTGATAGAAAGCTTGTGGCCTTCAATTCATGACAGACTGGAGAGCTCCGCACATCTCCCTTGCAAGCTTATGCTCTTTTTGTCTGGTGTCTCCTCTCCCATGTGTATCCCTCTTACCTTGGAAGGTTTGCCGACCTATCATGTTCCTTCTATCAGAAGGAAGCTCAGGTCTGTAGGTCCCTGCGGTACTTCAGGCTGATAGCCCATGTTTCCATTCATGGGGGTGGTTGATAATTCAACCACCGGTCCTTTCTTCATTAACTAATTTCTCTCCTTGGGATCCGAAGCAAGTTGTCATCCTCATCAAGGGAAATTTGGGGTTATTTGTCATAATGAACCCTCTCTTATAGT
>JASDQU010502777.1:131371-145327 GCA_032191745.1 Picea mariana | reverse complement strand
TCAAGGGGACGTCTTTGGTGCTAAGGGTTTGGTTTGGTTTGGGATTGTGACAGACTTGTAATAAACCTATTTAGTGGGAGCTCTGCAGTAGCATTATTTGTATTGAAATAATGACAACCAATTCTAGAGTGGAGATCGAGAAGTTCAATGGAAAAAAAAATAGTTGTTGAAGCTCAAGATGGAGGATCTTCTAATGGATAAGTAATAGTGGGTGGTTATAGACTTGGGTACAAATCCTACTGCTATGTCAAAAGAAGATTGGGAAAAGTTAGAAAAGAAGGCGAGGAGTACTATTCACCTTTGCCTATCATATTCAATATTGTTGAACATCTCTAGAGAAGACACTACAAAGAAGATGTGGAAAAAATTAGGGAACTTGTATCAGTCAAAGTCCTTGGTAAATAAGTTGTTTCTGCGAAAGAAGATGTTTCATCGTAGGATGAAAGATGGCGAATCTATGACAGAGCATCTGAATTCTTTCAATACTCTAGTAAGTCAACTTATTTATGTTGATATTAAGTTGGAGGAAGAAGGTAACTATATTACCTTGTTATGTTTTCTACCAACTATTGTGATAATTTGGTTGTAAAAATAGGTAGTACCAATCAACGATCTACAATAAAGTTTGAGGATGAAGTTGCATCCTTGTTATCATTGTTATCAAAGGAAATCATAAGAAAATCAATGGGAGAGCATAACATGGATTCCTTGATGGTAAGGAGTCATTAAAAAAAAAAAATTTGCAGGAGGGAGATCTAAATCTAGAGGCATATCTAAATCTCGAGGGGATCCTTTAAAGAAAGTATGTTGGAAATGCGGTAAGGAGAGGAATTTTAAGAATAATTACAGATCAAGAAGTGTTAACAAAGGTAAAGGGATATATGATATCACTTCTATGGAAGGGAATTCATCCTCAGAAGGAGGGGATGTGTATTTGGATTTTACAAATACATAGTCAAAAAGTGAGGTATGGTTCATTGAATCAAGTGTCTCTTTTCATATGAATCCTCACAGGGAGTGGTTCTATGAGTATGAAAGGTGTGATGGTGATGTCTTCCTAGAAGATGATTGGCAAACCAAAATCACATGACGTGGACGAGTCAAGTTGCAATTGAAAGAAGGAAGGGTTAAAACTCTTATTTGGTTTTTACACATTCCATGTCTGGAAAGGAACATGATATCTATGGGTAAGATGGTTGATGCAGGTGTACATGTTGTATTTGAAAAGGATAGTCAAAATAGTTTGAGAGGAAATGGATTTGATGAGGGGAGTTCGATGTGGACCTCTATATAATCTATTGGAAAGAATTTTCACTTATGGGTGTAACAGTACTATTGTTCCTGAAGGAAAAAATGAAGAAGTCAAAGCCCCTAGTCACTCTAGAGATAATACAATGTTTTATCATCGAATATTGGGACACATTGGAAATAATGGGTCTTCAAATATTACAAGTTAAAGGTATGGTTGAAGGTATGTTTGTATGTGCATCGAATTTTCATTTCTATGAACATTATTTATATGGTAAGAAAAATCGAGTGAATTTCCCTTCTAGCTCTACTGGGGAAAGAGAGATCTTGGAATTGACACATAGTGATGTGTTTGGTCCTATACCTATTCCATTGAGAGGACACATAAATTTCATCATTTTACATCATATTTTCCTATTCCTAATCCCTTTTCACTTACTTATGACCATGTATTAGTCCATTTTAATGTTTACGGGGATTTAGAAACAAAGTGTTTTCCATTGCATTTTCTTAGTATTTCGTATGAATTGTGGTTAAATATTAGATAAATAATATATTTTTCATTTATCTTTGAAAAATGGGTTAGTTTGTTGATTGTTGTAGAACGAGTTGTCACTGTTGTTACTCCTACAACAGAAAACCTACAAAGTGGGTACTTGATATTTTTAATATGAGGCATCGTCATCTCAACATAAGCCTATCCTTAAAATATCTCAACAACTCAGATCATAATTTTGGATAAATCAACATTTTGTCAGTTGTTGCGACACCTACATAGTTGCTACAACACCCACACAGAAGCTGCAACAACTTGTTGTTGCAACACCTCATGATGTTGCAACACCATCTTGTTGTTGCAACACCTCGTGATGTCGTAACACTATCTCGTTGCTACAACACCATCATGATGTTCCAACACCATCATGTTACCGCAACACCTCCAGATGTTGCAACGCCATCTTGATGTTGTTACACTTGTTGTTACACCGTTCCTGCTACTCCATGGGATAGTTGTGTGGCTCCACATAAATTAAGTCTTTAACCACCACTAACCATGGAAAATATAAGTTATATGGTTTAGTTACATATAATGGATTTTCCATGTGCATAAATCCATTTTTTTACAATTTCATATTTTCTGATTTAATTTGGGTAGCTACAGTATACTTGTTAGCTATATCAAATTATGATTTTAATAATTTGAATTCAAATAAGGTAGTTGGTTGGTTGGTTGATTTTCCACACAAAATTTGAAGATCTACATGGAATATAATATGGATCTAAGGAGTCAAACATTATTAAAATCCATTTGGGATGTGTTTTGAGCAAGTTGTTATAACTTACATCTCCAAATTCGAATTTGACTTCAATGACATCCTAAATTCAATAGGAGTTAACAAGAATCTTGGAATTTTTAGACAAGTTGTTAGGAAGGATCTTGGAATTATGCATTTATTCGAAAATTGTTAGCAAACCACTTGAGAAACTTGTGGATCTCATTTATTATTTGTTAATTGTTAGCAAACCACATAAAAAACTTGTGGATCTCATTTATGTTGGTTTAGTTGTGGAGCCCAAAAGGAATCATATTGATGTGTAGTACCACTTTGTGAGAGACAAGATCAAAAGTAAGAAAGTATTGTTGGAGAAGTTTAACACTTTGCAAAATGTTGCACATTCATTCACAAACTTCTGGTTTTCTTTATTAGCAAACATTTTTAGTGAATTAAGGTATTGTAGGATGGAGAAAATATCTAGATATATTACATTGTATATGGATTAAAAATATAAAAAAAAAAAATTAAAAAAAAGAAAACTCCAAAAATGCTGGTTTTTAAATTGAATTTATAGAATAAAAATATTTGTATAATGTGTATAAATGCCTATCTTTTTATTATAGAATATATATATATATATATATATATATATATATATATATATAATTTATATTAACAAGTTTAGAATTAACAAAAATGTTTACACAAGAAAAACATAACAAAACCATCAAAACAACCTTTATTTCCAACATAATCATATTCAAATCCATCACTGAAATGGATGCGTTTTGCATAAAGTTTATGCTACGTGGAACTGCATAGCAAAATGCCCAAACCAATGTAAAACTTCTCGGCTCTATTTTACATTGAGTACGGAATAACATAAATCACATAATATAATTATGAACGAATATGTTACTGTCACGTTCCTTTATTCAGATATTTTCTGGCAGCTCATGAGCTTTATCACAATTGTGGTCATCATCAATGGCCACTCGGAATCCTTTCAGTTTGAAACCGTTTCAAACGAATGCTTGTGCATCAAACATTCCAATGTAATTTTATAAAAAGAAATCAATCAAAGCGGATTTTGGTCTTCGAAATTCCTGGTAGGGATGGAAAGTATGTGCTTAAATCCCTGAGACATTGATGCAAATCGTAAAGAGTGGATATCTATTACTTCGTCTAGACTCTGTAGTACCGTAAAGGGGAGCGACCAGTATGGCTATACATATCAGACGGGAGAATATCATATCAGATTGCCATGGAAGATTTTGTTGGTAGGTTTTTCATAGCATAATGGCTGAACGGATGTCTGCATGGGATATCCCTGCAACTCGTTCTTGGAATCCTTGCAATAAGTTGTAGGCAGATATTTGAACAGTGGAGTGCTTTCATGTTCATGAAAAAGGCAGAGGCGATAACCCTAGAAATGATCACAATCAAAGGACGCCATATAGAAAGAAGCGGGAGGAGCCATGGACGCCCTATTCCCGTGGGAGTCCCCGGAAGGCCTCGTGGGCAGACACGCCCTTTTAGTCTGGATGATCACATATCTCCCATAAACCCGTCTGGTATGTGTAAGGATTGCATTTGGATTTATTTCATCTCTGAAACTCTGTGTTGTATATATGTAGAAATGTTATTTTGATGGTTTTGATTTATGTTTTTCTAATTGATTGTAGCTTGTGATAAGTTCGGCAAAAGGGCTGGGGAATGGGCAGAACACTGTAAGTTTTATATTTATTGAGTAGGTAGTTTTAGGGTATGTTTTAGGGTTTGACCGAATGCTGCAAGGTATGTTTTAGGGTTTGACCGAATGCTGCAAGGACTGATGAATTTTTGCTTTGCCATTCGCTTGCAGTGAAACTTAGCAAGAGCCTGTGCAATTCGGTGAAGGGAAAGTTGAGTTTGGGTACCGAAATAGTGAAGAAAGGAGGCGTTGAAAATTTGTTCAGGCAGATCTTCGCTATTGATGATCCGGAAGAGAAGCTGCTGAAGACATATGTGTGTTATTTGTGTACCAGTACTGATCCTGTGGCGGGTTTAATCTTCATATCAACTCGGAGATTTGCTTTCTCTAGTGAACGTCCAGTGCTTTTCACTTCTCCCTCTGGAGGATTCGGCAGGAGTTACTACCGGGTATGTGGATTTAAGCTCTGTATCTTCTCTATCATTCGCCACTAGTAATCGATCTAGTGGGTATATATATTCATTCTTAGATGCTGTGTTGCTGGATTCTGGTGCAGGTAGTTATATCGAGACAAGACTTGAGGTCAGTGAATTCACATGAGAATGTAGAAAAACATTCAGAGAAATACATAGAAATCCAGAGCGTGGGTCAGAGTGAAGTTTGGTTTATGGGCTTTGTCAACTTCCACAAGGCTCTCGAAAATATCCAACAACTTGTCCGCTCAGAATATTGATGGAATCGATTTGAAGGTTATTTATCATAGTGTAATAATATAAGGAATGCTGGTTTATTTTTTCTGTTGGGAATATAGAACAGTCAATTTCCTCGACTCCCGTGTCTCTCTTTGAGACCATGGGCAAAGGGCTGCAGGTTTATGTTAATTTCTCACTCAATCTATTTATTAAGACTCACACTATGTGATTTTTAATTTTATTTCCATTATTAACATAGATTCATGGCTTCCATGTAAGATTCACACTGATTTTTAATTTTATTTCTATTATTAACATAAATGCATCGCTTCCATGTTTGATCTGTAAGGTTTGATCTTCTTGACTTTTTCTTTAAGATTCACATTATCTCAATTTTGATTTTATTTTATTAATTATAAGTATATTTTAAGGTTTGCTGTTCTTGATATTCACATTATAAGTATATCTTTTTCTTTAAGATTCACATTATCTCAATTTTAATTTTATATTAATTAGAAATACATTTTATGGGATGTAAATTTTAATTTTATATTAATTAGAAATACATTTTATGGGATGTAAAATTGTATTATATAACTGCATACATGTTTTAATATATGCTGTATTATATAACTGCATACATGTTTCATAGACATTAAGTTCTTTCTCTTGATAATATAATTTTTATTTTATTTTATTAATTAAATTTAATATTAATATTATATATAAAAATTCATTTTTTAATAAAAAAATCTCTTTAAGAAGCCGTTAGAGCAGTTAGAATAGAAACTAAAATCAAAGAATAAGAAATGATATACAATGAAAATTGAGTTTTTAATCACATACATTAACACAACATTACAAGCCATGTATTAAAAAGTTGATAAGTTATACATATTTACATAATAAGAAACAATATACAATGTAAATTGAGTGTTTAATTAAATATATTAACACAATATTAAAAGTCTTGTATTGGAAAGCTGGTAAGTTATACATATCTATTAATAAGAAACAATATACCATGTAAATTGAGTTTTTAATTAAATATATTAACACAACATTAAAAGTCATGTATTGGAAAGTTGGTAAGTTATACATATTTATTATTGAATAGTTTTATAGCCATGATTATTATTAAGTAGTTTTAGAAAAAGTTGTGAATAGTTTTATAGTCATGATTATTATTAAGTAGTTTTAGGAAAGAAGTTGTAGGAAGAGATTTATAGGGATGGAAAGTAAAGAAAAAGATATAAAAGTTAGTTGTTTGAAAAGTAAAAAAAAAAATGGTGTTTTTGAAAAAAAAAGTGAGTAATATACTATAATGTATGTACATTTTTAGGAAAAAATAGACGTTAAAATATAGACTTGATTTATTTTTCTATTTTTATCATTTTAAATAATAGTTATTAAGATAAGATATTTTTTATGACCTTCAACATAGGGGAATGTAACAAATTTTCTTAATATTAAACTAATTTTAAAATGAAAAGGATAAGACACATTTAAGCTTTAGAATGAAATTAGATATTATCCATTGTAGATATCATAATATGTTAAATATGAAAAGCAGAAATGGTTTTATGATTTTCACTCCTCTTTACTTCTTGAAGAAGCACACTTATGAGGTTTCTCACTAAATGCTAGTGATAATGAAAATCTGAAAACAAAATAATCTATTAATTTAGAGGAATAAAAATGAAATATAAAAATTCAAATTATCTTTAATTATTTCTTTATATATAATGTATTGAAGTTTTGTATAATAATATTTTATTTTTGTCTATATGGAAATTTTGTAAAGTTTTGTATAATAATATTTTATTTTTGTGTATATGGAAATTTTGTATAGCTATATGAGAATCCAAAATTTTCAATAGTGGCATGTTACATTTTTTACTATATCCTTAAAAAAAAAAATTTAGTATTTAAATGACATCATTTCTTATAACAAACTTTTATAATTGTAAAAAGTTATTTATAATTATGCACAACTAATCTAAATTTTTAATATAAATTATATGTATATTTTAAATTAATTATAATAAATTTTTACAATTGTAAAAATCCATTTATAATTATGTATAATTAATTTTGTAAATTTTTAATATAAATTGTATGTATATTTTAAATTAATTAGTCAATATATCATTTTTTTTTTTAATAGATGAGACAATAAAAAAATTACTTAATACAAATAAAAAATACCTTTATAATTTATATGTTTGCATAATTTTATTATTAATAAACACATCTAACATCATTAAAAATATAGAAAAAAAAATATTATTAAAATTTTAAAAAATGATTAAAAAAAAATTTCTTATACTAGCCAAACCATCACTAGGTTCAACATGTTGAAGCTAAATAAACAACCAAACCAAAGATGAAAAATAATCCCATATACAGATATTTTAATTTGACATAATATAAATATGTTCCATAACTTGCTTGTATTATGTAAACTTCTATAAATTAGATCTGACAAATTTATTCTTTCAAAATGGTAATTTTGTCCTAAATTTTTACTTACTCTTTTGGTCATTGGAGCTTCACATCTTTGCATTTATGGTGGTGAAAGTCCTGCTAAATAATTAATATAAATATTTCCATTATTTAGTGTAATTAATCTACTTAGTGAGCATGTGACATAGTATGAAAATTTGTGGGATATTAACAAGTGATTTTAAAAGTTATGAGTTAAAGAACTAACAAGCTAAGTATGTTTATGATTGAATATTTTTATACCCATATTTATTATTGAGTAGTTTTAGGAAAGAAGTTGTAAGAGGAGATTCATAGGGATTGAAATTAGAAATAAATATATAAAAGTTAATTCAATGAAATTTGATGAGAGGTTTATAAGAAAAATAAATGGAAAGAGTGGTCTTTTGAAAAAATAAAGTGAGTAATACAATATATTGTATTTGCATTTTATTTTGAAGAATATATATATATATATATATATATATATATATATATATATATATATAATAATGTGTATTTTCTTGTTTTCCTAAATAACGGTTAAGATAAGATGTCTTTGATATAGTTCAACTCGAGAGAATAATGAATTTAGATAATATCCATCATAGATTTCATAGTATGTTGAATATGAGAAAATGAAGTGGTTTTATGATTTTATTGTGATGAGGCACAATTATGAGGTTTCTCATGACATAATAGTGATAATAAAAATAAAAATAGTAATCTATTCACTTGGAGAAATTGTTCAAATTACTTGCATTACTAATTAAAATACAACTTGAGTGGGCCTAATTGTTAAGAACATGTGTTTCCTCTTAAGAGGTCACAAGTTCAAATCCAGAGGGATATTTGAATTTCACATGATGTGCATATGTTCCATCACTAAAACAACTACAAAATTTTAATGTCCCTTTCCAAATAGGAGCTCCAAAGAGGAGGCTTAATGGTCTAAACCGCCTTGTTAGGCTATAGCCAGGGCCAAAGAGAGGTAAATAGGGTTATTAGAGGTCACTCCAGTCACAGGTGTTATATTCAAAAAGTGACATTGAGATAAAAAGGGTTAAAAGAACTTTTAAGTCATTATGAACTAAAAATAGAAGTCAACAACGAATTAGGGTTTCAACAGTGATTTAAGGTTTTGGAAGTGAACAATGAATTAGGGTTTCAACATGATTTAGGGTTTTGGAAAGCTATAAAGGAAGGGTCAGCGACCTAATTCATCATTATGCAGATTATGACTTGTCATTGAGGAGAAGAGGCGCATCTCAAGAGAGATAGTTCAGTGTATTCCAGGAGGAAGACACTAGTTGGCTGATTTCGGTGTTGAAAGACACACCCTAGTCACCGAGAAGATCATCCAGGTATTCCATCATTCTGCATTGATTATGTAGTGCTCCCATATTCCAGGTATTATCTTTTAGTTGCTTATTTGTATTCCAGCTAAGATCCTTTTGTCTTTTGATCTAGTCGAGTGTTGTTATTTAATTCAGTCACAGTTGCTTATTTGTATTTCGGCTGAGATCCTTTGTCTGTTGATCTAGTCGAGTATTGTCAGTTTATTCAGCCGCATTCAACCATTTTGTAATCCACAGAGATATCATAATACAAACTTTGTAGTCCTTTGTAGTATTTATTATTTGTATGATCATTTATATGTTGCAAACCTTTGATCCTACACACACATTAGCAGTGTTTCCTAGACTAGCCAAGCACCTAGTACATTCCAGTCTTGCATGAACCATATATTCAGGGATCAGTTAAGGAAATCAGTCTTAGTTTTCTTTGACGACATCTTGATCTATAGATGGTCATGGCAAGAGCATATGAGGCACATGTATGAGGTATTGAGCATCATGGTGGCACAGTAATTATATGCCAAAGAGTCCAAGTGCGAGTTCGATATGATAGAGCTGCTTCACTTAGGCCACATCATCAATGAAAAGGGGGTACAGGTGCACCAAGAGAAGATCAGGGCCATTTTGGATTGGCCGACGCCTAAGAACATGACAAAATTGAGGAGCTTCTTCGGGCTATGCAACTATTACATGTGGTTCGTCTGGGGTTTTTCTTAGCTTGGAGCACCACTGACAGATCTTACCAAGCATGGGGCCTTCATATGGACCGATAAATCACAGGAAGCCTTTGATCACATGAAGGAAGTCATGGGCACTTGTCTAGTGTTGGCACTACCATACTTCACCCTGCCATTTGTACTAGAGTGTGACGCATCTGGCGAAGGGATTGATGCAATTTTGATGCAGGGAGGACACCCCATTGTATTCGAGAGCCAAAATCTTAGTAAAACTGAGAGGTTGTACTCCATTTATGACAAGGAAATGTTGGAAATCATGCATTCCTTGACCAAGTTCAGACAATATTTGGTGGGTAGAAAATTTGTGGTCAAGACCGATCACAACAGTTTGAAGTATTTCTTTGAGCAGAAGGACCTCAGTGAGCACCAATAGAAATGGGTGACGAAGGTACAAGCATTCAACGTTGACATATAGTATGTCAAGGGGAAGAAGAACATTGTGGCCGATGCACTATCGAGAAGACTTGCGGCATGTTCTTTGATGGAGATTTCAGCAGATTGGAAATCCCACTTGTTAGTGGAATATTCCAAAAACAAGTTCGCTTGTGAGGTGATGGATGGGCAGATACAGGATGACCAGTATAGGGTCATTGACGATGTCATATTTTACAAGGACAGAGTTTACTTGGTGCCAGATTCAGGGCTTAAGAAGAAGATCTTCACCGCAGTTCATGATTCACCTCTAGTAGGCCATCAGGGGTTTTTCAAAACCTACAGACAGATCAGAGAGAGGTTCTCATGGAAGGGCCTCAAACAAGACGTTATGATTCATGTCAGTGAGTGTGTGACTTGCCAACAGAACAAGTCAAAGCATGCTCTTCTAGCAAGGCTACTTCAGCCACTCCCCATTCCAGAGAAGAAACGGGAGAGTATATCTATGGACTTCATCACAAGTCTACCCAAGGTCCAGGGTAGGGACTGTATCTATGTAGTTTTCGACAGATTGACTAAGTTTGCTCACTTCTACACCATACCGACAGAGTACAATGCAGTTCAAGTGGTCTGGATTTTCTTTAGGGAGGTCTTCAGACTTCATGGGTTGCTGAAAAACATCATCAGTGACAGGGACAATCGGTTCATAGGGAAATTTTGGAGAGAGTTGTTTCGATTGGTGGGGACAGAGTTGACACCTAGCACTAGCTATCACCCTCAGATAGATGGGTAGACTAATATTGTCAACAAGTGGGTTGAAGGGTATTTGAGGAACTATGTAGGAGGACAATAGAGAACATGGCAAAGTGGTTACATTTAGGAGAACATTGCTACAACACCACCTTCCACATGTCCATTGGTATGACACCCTTCCGAGCATTGTACAAATATGATGCTCCCACTCTGGTAGACTTGGTCTCTAGGGAGAGAAGAGCTCCCAAGGCTAAGGATTGGATCATAGAGAGTTAGGAGTTTCTCAAGTTGTTGAAAGAGAACCTACAGACGATGCAAAACCGACAGAAGATAAGTGCAGACAGGCACAGGATAGAGCGTAGCTTTGAGGTTGGAGATTTGGTTTTCTTGAGACTCCAACAGTCATCTCTGAAGAAGAGTGGGGCTGAAAAGCTCAAGCCCAGATTTTATGGTCCTTACAAGATCATGCACTGAGTAGGCGAGGTTTCTTACGAGCTAGAGATTCCAAAGGGGAGCAAGATTCATAATGTGTTCCATGTGTCTTGCCTCAAAAAGGCAGTGGGACAATTCATTAGCACATCAGAGGAGCTTCCCCTGTTGGATGAGGAGGGACAGTTGGAGTTAGTTCCGGAGGAGGTTTTGGAGTTTTGGGAGTGGAAACTAAGCAGCAGGTTCATCAGAGAGTGTTTGATTAGATGGAGAGGGGTTCTTGTAGAGGACACTACATGGGAGAGCGAGCAGGTGTTGCAGCACCCTGGACTAGTATTGCTTGAGACAAGAAATTTTAGGCAAGGAGGACTGTAATGTCCCTTTCCAAATAGGAGCTCCAGAGAGGAGGCTTAATGGTCTAAACCACCCCGTTAGAATATAGCCAGGGCCAAAGAGGGGTAAACAAGGTTATTAGAGGTCACTCCAGTCACAGGTGTTATATTCGGAAAGTGACATTGAGCTAAAAAGGGTTAAAAGCACTTTTAAGTTATTGTGAGCTAAAAATAGAAGTCAACAGTGAATTAGGGTTTCAACAGTGATTTAGGGTTTTGGAAGTCAACAATGAATTAGGGTTTTAGCATGATTTAGGGTTTTGGAAAGTTATAAAGGAAGGGTCAGCAACCTAATTCATCATTATGCAGATTATGACTTGTCATTGAGGAGAAGAGGCGCATATCAGGAGAGATAGTTCAGTGTATTCCAGGAGGAAGACACCAGTTGGATGATTTCGATGTTGAAAGACACACCCTAGTCACCGGGAAGAGCATCCAAGTCTTCCATCATTCTTCATTGATTCCGCAGTGCTCCCATATTCCAGGTATTATCTTTTAGTTGCTTATTTGTATTCGGGCTAAGATCATTTTGTCTTTTGATCTAGTCGAGTGTTATTATTTAATTCAGTCGCAGTTGCTTATTTGTATTCTAGCTAAGAGCCTTTGTCTGTTGATCTAGTCGAGTATTGTCAGTTTATTCAGCCACATTTGACCATTTTGTAATCCACAGAGATATCATAATACAAATTTTGCATTCCTTTGTCATGTTTATTATTTGTATGATCATTTATATGTTGTAAACCTTTGATCCTACACACACATTAGCAGTGTTTCCTAGACTAGCCAAGTCAGGAACATTACAAAAATTTGGACCCTACTTCACAAATTTATCCCTTGAAGTATGGTAATTTTTTCTTGAATTTTTACCTACTCTTTGGACCATTAGAGATCCACATCTTTGTTGTTATAATGATTTAATGATTAATGTTAGCACCTATGGTCAAGTCTTTCTAAATAATTGATATAAACCTATCGATTATCTTGCATAATTAATCACTAGATGTACTTAAGAAGGTGATGAATGTGTCATTCCTTTGTATTACATATTTAGTGTTATAAGGACCTATGCATCACCTTAAATCCTAGAATTATCATTTACTTGAATTATTTTTATTCTCAATACCATCCATAGTGTAAAAAACCTCACAATGACATATTATGGAATTCATAGGATAAACATTAATTTTATAGGGAATTTATGGTGGTTCAAGACCTCATTCATAGCCTATGAGCCCTAAACGTCATATAAAGTTCTTAAGGTTCTCACTAAATAGTCCCCAAACCGTGTTCAAGGAATAAAGATGCATCCTTTATGTGAAAAACCTTGTAATGACACCCATGTCCCACATGTAGGCCCAAAATTTTATTATAGGGGATGTGAGGCTATTTGGCATTGTGAATGGTTCATTCACCTCAAAGGCATATTTTTAGGTCATATTACCTATGTTTCCATTCCCAAACCATGTAAAGTGCCTTGAGACCCATATTGTGTGTGCAAAGCCTTATAATAGTGTCCATATTTCACTTGTGGGCCAAACAAAACTTTATATGTCCTCTATGGTGGTTCCAAACCCTATGCATGGTCCATGACTTCCAAGAGCATATTTTATGTTAGAAAAATAGGACCGTGGAGCAATAAAATATAACAAATGTGGAAAAAAAACACAGAAGATACACAATACAAGAGAGACACAGATTTACGTGGTTCACCCAGTGTGGGCTATGTCCACCAAAGAAATTGCCAGGTCCTTCCTTTATTATTATCTAGCAAATGAAGGGATACAACCTACAACAAAACCCACTGTAACTTCCTCTTCTTTCTCTCACAATCTCCTCTCTCAGAATACAATATTCGCCATCAATCATAGCCGCAATACATTTCCCTCATAAAAGAGGGTTGCCTTCTAGGGAAAAAAACCCTAACATAATCTCTACTGTTAGATCTGCGACCTTATAATGAATGGTCTATATTTACAATGAAATTACAATATACATTTACAAGGCAATTTTTTCCTTCGGGGGCTTTGCCCCCGAACCCCCGCTGGGGGCCCGCTTGCCCCCAGACCCCCCAACCAGGGGGATAGCCCCCTCAGACCCCGCAGAGGGGGTACCCCCCTTTGCACTCCCCCACATGGAAGAGTGTACATACTTCTCGGGTGTAAATACTTCATGTGGTATAAACATAGCTGAAAGCAAGGACCTCTAAATCTGGAAGATAATTAGGCTCCACAACCAACAATCTCCCACTTGGAGACTAATCTCAACAAATCCACCGTTGCTGTATATGATGGACTCTGAACCTTCTTGGACCTGGCAAATTTCTCATCTTCATCTTCATTCTTGAAGACCAACTGAAACTGAGCAGGAACTCAGTTTCTCCCTGGTTACTCCCTTTGTTAACATGTCTGCAGGATTTTGGCTAGTGTGTATCTTTTCCAACTTCAAATGTCCATCTTCTAAGGCAGATCGTATGAAGTGGTACCTCAACTATATAATGCTTAGTCTTCGAATGGAAGGCTAA
>JASDQU010502777.1:109870-125176 GCA_032191745.1 Picea mariana | reverse complement strand
ATTATCTACATAAAGAATCAAAGCATCTTGTAACACATCACCTGTTACATTTGCTTCCTGATTTCTCTCCTGCTGTCCATCTCTTTGTTTCTTTGGAGCTCTGCAGTCTTTCTTCAGATGTCCTTTCTTCCCACAATTCCAACACTCTATCTTTCCAAGTCTGGATTTGGATCTGACCTTCCTAGAATTTCCATGGTTTCTTTAGCCCTTTCCTCTATCCTTTTGTCTTCCCCTATTCTCCATGTTCAACGCATTTCCTGATGTCTCACCTGTTCTTTTCCGTCCCATTTCCTCACTAAGGATAACACCAACAACATCATAAAATTTTAAAGTATTTGAACCAGAGACAGAGTTACTTACATCCATGACCAAGCTGTTCCAGCTTTTTGGCAATGAGCACAAGATTAGAAGAGCCTTGACCTCATCATCAAAGTCCACTTTTATAGAACTTAGTTGATTAGTAACCATATTAAATTCATTTAAATGATCTACAATAGACCCACCTTCCGACATATTCATATTAAATAATCTCTTCATTAGAAATACCTTATTGGACGCCGAGGGTTTTTCATACAATTTGGCCAATGCGTCCATCAAACCCTTCGTTGTCTTTTATTTGGAAATATTGAAAGCCACCGATGCTGCCAGGCCCAGTCGTATCGTTCCTAGAGCCTTTCTGTCAAGAATCTCCCATTCTTCATCATTCATGGCCATCGGCTTCTTTGCTACTCCACCCAATGGTAGGAATAGATCCTTCTGATATAAATAATCTTCCATTTGCATCTTCCATAACTGGTAGTTTTGGCCATTAAATTTCTCGACCCTAAACTTTCCATCTTCTGACATTGCTCCCACTCAAACCAGGAACCCTCTTTTCCTGCGAGTTACCTTTCGCTCTGATACCAGTTGTTAGAAAAACAGGACCGTGGAGAAATAAAATAAAACAAATGCGGAAACAAAACACAGAAGACACACAATACAAGAGAGACACAGATTAACATGGTTCACCTAGTGTGGGCTACGTCCACCAGAGAAATTGTTAGGTCCTTCCTTTATTATTATCTAGCAAATGAAGGGATACAACCTACAATAAAACCCGTTGTAACTTCCTCTTGTTTCTCTCACAATCTCCTCTCTCAGAATACAATATTCGCCATCAATCATAGCCGTAATACATTTCCCTCATAAAAGAGGGTTGCCTTCTAGGGAAAAAAACCCTAACATAATCTCTACTGTTAGATCTGCGACCTTATAATGAACAGTCCAGATTTACAATGAAATTACAATATACATTTACAAGGCAATTTTTTCCTTTGGGGGCTTTGCCCCCAAACGACCCCGCAGAGGGGATACCCCCCCTCTGCACTCCCTCGCGTGGAAGAGTGTACATACTTTTGGGGTGTAAATACTTCATGGGGTATAAACACGGCTGAAAGCAAGGACCTCTGAATCTGGAAGATAATCAGGCTCCACAACCAACATTTTAGGCTCTAATATTTTCATTATAATACTCATGTCATGGATACAGATCATAAAACCATCCATAGTGAATAAAACATCATAATGGAACATATAGTATACTCATGGAACAAATATTCCCTCTATAATCTTGTGTGGTAGTTATGGAACATTTGCATGGTCCATCAACCTAGAACACATATTTTTGGAGCTAAGATACTTATTTTCATTCTTGGACCATGGATATGGCCCCAAGACTCAAATATGGTGCCAAAAAATTTTCAATGCAACCCATATTGTTCTTGTCGTACAAAGACTCCCTTTACGAGGCCTATATGTTGGCTTCAGACCTATGTTCATGGTCCATGATCTTTAAAGGTGTCTTCTCGACCCAAAGACAATCATGTAACTCTTCGAAAAATGTCTCGAGACCCATTAATGTTTTCCCAAATCTCATAATGGTGTTCAAATTACACCCTAATCCAAAGATTCCCTCTATATGGCCTCTATGGTGGTTTGGGACCTTTTCATGGTCCTTGAGCCATAAAAGCATCTTTAATGCCTTGAAATGTTGGTATTCCTTCTTAGGCCATGTCCCTGGATTTATATCAATGTAGGGTGTATAAACCCATGTAATAGTTCCCATATTACACTTGTGGACCAAATATTCCCTTTATAGGATAGATGTTGTGGTTTGGAACCTTATGTATAGTCTATGATCTCTAAAAGCATATTTTATGAAATAAAACATTAATTTCTATACTTGGACTATATAAAGCCTCAAGAAACATACCCAATGTGAAAAAACTCATAATTGTGCCAATATGACACTTGTACGCTAAACATTATCATTATGGGGCCTATGCGATGGTTTTAAAATCTTTGCTTTGTCCTTGAGCTCTAAAAATCACCTTTTACGCCTTAATACATTCATTCTCATTCTTGAACAATGTCCAAGGATGATAAACACATCACTAGTTCATAAGTACTCATAATTTCACCCTTACACTCTTGTTCAAGGTTCCCTTTACACAAACTATGTACATCTTCCATGACCCTAAAAGTATATTTTAGGCCCTAAGACACTAGTGTTAGGTGATGATAGACATTTTTGTTGTGTCAAACCTTTTAGTGGAATCCATTTTATACTCATGGGCCCAATGTGCCTTTTCTAGGGATTTGCAGTGGTTTGGGAGCCTATACATGGTCCATGAGCCCTAAGTCATATTTTAGGCCCTAAGATGTAATTATTTTTTATCCTTGCACCCTAGTGAAGGCCTTGAAAACCATATCTAATGCATAGAAACTTTTAACGGTTCCCACATGACCATGGTCAAGGCCCCAAGACCAATATTTGGTATGAAACAATTCATAGTGGTGCCCCTATTTGACTTGGAAGACAAATACCCCCTTTAGAGGGTGTTCTCAATGGTTCAATACCTCTTTCATGGACCATATAATTATAATATTCAATTACATCCAAAGTCCTTTGGTTTCTTCCCTCAATTGTAGTCAAAACCCCAAAATACTTCTCTAATTTAAAAATATTTATATATTATCATCCATATCTATCTTATACAATAAAGTACATTTTTAGAGGGATCGTGTCTGGTTTAAGGACACATTCATGGAGAATATCCATAAAATATTAATTTAGGACTTAAGGACTTTAACTTCTTCCCCATACTAGAGTGAATACCCTAAGACTCATCCCTAGTCGATAAATTGGCACCCATGTCCCAATTTGAGGCCAAGGATCCTCTCTAGAGGGAATACATGGTGGTTCATGGACTAATTCATGGCTCACAAGCCTTAAAATATTTACTTAGGGATTAATACCATTCATTTCCTTCGTTGACCATGATTAAGGCCTTCAGACCCATCCTTCATGTGCAAAACATCTTAATGATGTGAATATCCCATTCATAGTATAATGATCCCATTTAGAGGGCATGTTGTAATTTATACCCTTATATTACAATTTATTGAATGCTATAACAAAATACCCATAAATTCCCACAAAATAAATTACATTTATGGATTTTCAAAAACACATTTACACTCAAGATGTGTAGCCATAATAATAAAAATTTGTTATTCGAATGCACTTTTAACAATAAAAAGGATATAAATAGGAAGGTAAAGGATAATACTCATCAATGAAGATACCTTAAACAATCATGGTGAGTACAAATTTTTACAGCAATAATTTCTTATCCATGAATACAACCACATCTCCAAGAAGCTTCAAAATTGCTAATAGAAATTTGGGGGAGAACTATCCTCCCAACCTACCCTTTAGTCAAAGAATGAGATTCCCCAATCCCTCAAGCTATAAAAATATGAAATTTAAGTATCTATACCTCTCTCTCTAATCCGGGAAGACATTGGTGGCCACCCACCTATTCCATTGGCTCAAAGCACAATTTTCCATTTTGGCAGTTTTTCTACAATTTTTTGGCTCCTAAACTTCCGGGGCCATTTTGAGGCCTTAAAAAATGTTTTTTGGGCATGAAAACACCTAAACGATAGCCAAACACATAGTCTGGTCTGAATGGAATGTGTACACCTTATCTATACCTTTTTGATGAGTTATCAAGCAACCTAAACAGAGATTGTATGCAAATGTTACACCCTCAGAAAGTTGGCGTATCAACTACCCCCATCGGGGACCACAAACCTTTTGGTGTTTCATCTCTCGAGGTTAGGGTTTTGGATGTTTAGGGTTTTATCAATTATGATTTATGTTAAAAAGGACTTTGGAGCCTCATTGTAATGATATTCTTGAGAATGAGCATAGCCAAAACATCTCTTCTCATAGATAACCTTCCACCATTCTAGCTAGCTTGTGTGCTTTTACATTTTACAGTCTTTTTTATTTTTAGACAATCATTAATTGATCTAGATTTTATGAGTAGAAACAAATGAATAAAAATTATTAAAATATTCTTAACACATAATAACAGAGATACATTAAAAATGGTTTTCTATTCAATAAGGAAATACGATGAAATTGTAAAATGCAGCGAAAAACAAGCTTGCTGGAATGGTGGCGGCTTATCTATGAGAAGAGATGTGATGACTGCACTCATTCGCAAGAATATAATTACAGTGAGGCTCTAAAGGAATTTTTACAATAAAAGAGAATGTAAAAAACCATAGACATCCAAAATCCTAACCATAGGAGATGAAGCACAAAAAGTTGTTTGGGTAAGTTAGTACATCAACTTCTCGGGGTCGTAACTTTTTCATACGATCTCTGTTTTAGGCACACGATAACTCGTTAGAAAGGTATCATCGAGGAGATTCATTTTGGGGGATCAATTAGAAACGTTTTACATATTTTAGAAGATCGATCCTGAAAAACCTTCATTTAGTCCCTCAAAATGGCCACGGAAGTTAAAAACGACTAAAAATAGTAAATTGCCAAAATTGCCAGTAAACTATTTTTAGCGAGCTAGAAAAGGTGGGTGGCCACCCACATACACCTGGATCAATCATACCTCCTTAGGAATAAACGGTCTTCATTGCATTGAGTTCCCCCATCATATGAGTAAATTTCTAATGAATTTGGCCCCGGGTGAGCCACTTGCCTTGGTGCAGGACCTGCCCTGCTTTGATGACTCGATAAAGCTATATCCTTTGTTGTCGAGTGCTCTTGATATGTGTGTCCAGAATATGATCACTATATGCCTATTGCATGCATTCAGGGTTGATATCTGTTGGTGTCAATTGACTTGCTATCTCTGAGGCATCCAATAATGGTGGGAAATATGGTCGAAGGAGAGCCACGTTGAAGATTGGATGCAGGCCAAGGAAAGGGGGAATGTTGAGCTCAAAAGAATTATCACCCACATCCTTGGTGATGGTGTACAAATCATAACAGAGTGGGAGAAGATTTTTATGGGGCCCTGTAAGGTGTTCTTTCTGCAAGTGCAACCAAACTTTGTTTCCCACCTGAAACCTATGTGGCACCCGATGTTGATCATGGCACTGCTTGTAATTGGCATTAGAATTCTGTAGAATATATTGAACCTGTTGGCCGATGTTATGGATCTTCCTAATGAACCAGGTGGAATTTTTAGCTTCCGATGGAGCAGGGGATGAGTCAGCTGAGTTGGTCACCAGGGGTAGTGCAATATCCATGGGGCCTAATGGTTGGAATCCCAACCCCACCTGAAAGGGGTTGTGGCCAATTGAGTTGTGCAGGGATCATTTGTAGCTATGTTAGACATAGGGAAGACTCGCATCCCATGTGTGGGGGTGTTTTGAATTGTACATGCACAAGATATGTGCGATCATCCGATTGACAACCTCAGTTTGTCCATTTATCTAGGGGTGGAAGGTAGTGGATTTGGTGAGCTTGGTATCGAGCAGTGACCAGAGGCTCGACCAGAATGTGCTGAGGAACTGACTGTCACGGTCTAAGATAATGGTTTTTGGGATCCAAAAATGTACCCATACTCATTCAAAGAAGAACTTGGTAGTGGATTTTGCTGTGATGTTCTTCTTACAAGAGTCTAGAATCGCAATCTTGGAAAAGTGATCACAACCACAAAAACATAGTCATTTCCCTTGTTGGTGGACAGGATGCCTGACATGTATTCCCATGGCCTATCAAGAGTATGAAGTAGGGTTTATAGGCCCTATTTCTTAGTGGTCAGTTTGGAAATAGCACAGGCGGTGTAGAACCTGATATACTTTCCAACATCCTGTCGAATTTTCGGCTAGTAGAAATGTTTCTTAAACATTGCCATTGTCGTTTCGATGCCAAAGTGTCCTACCACTAGACTATAGTGAGCTTGCCAAATCAGCATCATGTGATCACTTAATGGAACACAGATATGGCCCAGACAACACAATGACCCATCTTGAATATGGAAATTAGAGACCACTAATTTGGCACCCAACATTTGGTAGGTGGTGGAGAAGTCAGGTTCTATCTCGTAGAGATGGGGCCATCCAGAGGTCTCATGGCCGCAAGAGTTTATCACCGTGGTGAGTGCCATCGTTGGAGGTCAACTAAGGAAATAAACAACTCGATTGGTACTTCTTATTTTATACTTTATGTTGAGGTGGAACTGTTGTAAGTATGTGGACCAATTCTAATGGCATTCATTCTGCAATTTTCCTTGGGTCTGCATGAACTATAGTGGCTTGTGATCAATGTGGATGATTGTCTCCTTCCTAAGAATGTAATGTCTCCACTAGTAGTAGGATTTCATAATGGATTACATTTCTTTGTCATAAGTAGAGTACTTATGGACAACATCTGATAGTGTCTCACTATGATATGCCACAGGGTGGCCTTTTTGAGTGAGAATGATGCCCACAACATAGTCTGAAGCATCTATCTCGATCTCAAAGGGATGTTGCAGGTCCGGTGATGAAAGTACTGGGGATGAGTGCAAATGCTTATTCAATTCATCGAAGGAGTTTTGTTGAGAAATTATCCACACAAATGTTTCCTTACCACCACCCCTAGCTACTGGGTTGAGGGCCCATGCAATATGAGAGAATCCCAATACGAACCTGCAATAGAAATTGGTGAGGCCCAAGAAGATCTGAAGTTCAGTGAGTGTGGTTAGGGATGGCCAGTCACGGATGACCTGGATCTTGGTTGGATCAACATGCACACCATTTCGATTAACGATGTAGCCTAATTAATGGACCTTGTCCATGATTAAGGAACATTTTTCCAAGTTTGCATATAGTTTGTGTTGTTGTAGGGTGTGCAGAACCTGCTGAATATGTTGCAAGTGTTCTACCCAAGTCTTTTTGTAGATGAGGATATCATCCAGATACACCACTACAAAAGCATTGGTGAAAGGTCATAGGATATCTTCCATCATCCTCATAAACGTTGTTGGAGCATTTGTCAAACCAAAGGGCATGAAAAACCATTCAAAAATACCTTCTTTTGACCTGGTGGTAGCCAGAATTCAAATCAATCTTACTGAAGTATTTGGCCCCCATGAACTGATCAAGGAGGTCGTCGATTCGGGGAATCGGGTACTATTTTCATACTGTGATTTTATTTAGGGCCTGATAATCAATGCATATTCTCCAGGTCATGTCTTTCTTCTGCACCAACACAATTTGGCTCCCACAAGGCGATGAGCTAGGATGGATGTGCCCCTTGTTGAGAAGTTCTTAGATATGCCTCTTCATCTCCTCGTTTTCTAATAGATAGCGGTAGTAGGCTGACCCATTGGGTAGTGGTGTGCCTAGGGTCATATCAATGGGATGCTTGACCTGGTAGTGCAGAGGTACCCTAGTGGGAGAGGAGAATATATATGACTATTCTTCCACAACCTTATCCACTTGCTTTTGTTGTGTGGAGAGATCAACTGCAGAGGCCCTATATGTGGTTGCGATATTTCTCTCACTCTGAGAGTGAATCATGAAGAATACAAATATCTCAGTATGAGAGATGACTTTCCTACATTGCTTGGAAGATATCAAGCAAATAACACTAGGAGGGACTTCCTCGGGTATCCTATACAATTTCTTGTTCAAATTAATAATAACACTATGAGGCCTAGACTCATATACAACATGACATTTCCATAAATAAGGTTGGCCCAAAAGAACATTACAAACTTTGAGAGGAGCAACATCACACAATACCTTGTCTTTGAAGGGCTTGATGTCGTACGATAATCGACACTGTTGGTTGACGCAGAGATTGCTTCCTTGGCAGAGCCATCTAATGGTGTAGGGTTATGGGTGCGGTGTTTTCGACAGGGACAACCGCTTGACGACCATTGTTGAGATGATATTCTTCTAGTTATCGCTATCAATGATGAAGTGCAGTGGGGTGCCTTTTACCCACATCTGTGAATGGAAGAGGCGCTCGCCTTCTTCTTGCTCGTCTGGTTTACCAGGCTGGAGCTTGGTGGTAGAAACAGTGGCACTGGGTTCCACGTCAATGATCCATCTTCCCCTTTCTGGTTTTGACTTAGATCAGAACCCACATTTGATTCAGAGGCTTTCACTTAGGCTACCAGCCACTAGTTTGAGTGATGGTCAACAGTGTTATGCCAAGGGCTCTTATGGAAGTCGCACCACTTCCTAGTATCTTTCTTTGTCTTTATAGTGTCCTTCTTTTCTTATGGCTTGGACTGGTTATCCTGATACTTTCCATCTTTTCTTTATCCTTTGTTCTATGGGTTGGGGCTGCCCCTTCCTAGATTTTTCTATGAGGGGTTCCTAGGCCCAAATTGACACATCTTTTGTTTGAGCTTCTGCTCGATTTTGACGGCATATCGGTAGGCCACGCCCAAGGATGACATGTATAGAAATTCCATTTTGGTATGGATGTATCTATGCATCGCATCGAGATACTTGAGCACCAGATGTCTCTCTAAATCTTTGATACATAGCTTGGTGTGCAAGGTATGGAAGATATTTGTGAACTCTGGGACCGCTTGGTCTCTTTCTTGCTGCAATGTGGTCCATTTGGTATACAAGTCATCATAACTTCCGACAGGGTAGTATTTTTCCTTAATAGAATCCCTGAAGGATTCTGAGGTGGTCACGACTGTAAATAATGAGGGTTCCTCTGTTTCCTTTTTCTCACAGAAAGCTTCCCACCAATCTTTGACATGGGGAATGACTTTGAGGAGTGAAAAAGTAATATTTTCTCTATTTGAAAAGTTATGGACAGAAAAATACCCTTCTATTAGATTCAACCACTTGTCTACAACATCTGCGTCTATCTGACCTTAAAACATAGGAATATCGAAGTTGATTTGTACCTTTAAGGGGGCGGTGCCTCCGCTCAAGGAAGATGTGTCGCATGTTGGTAGCTGATGAAGGATTTGCATGAAAATATCCAACATCTCATTCCTTTGCTGCATGAAGGATTCCTCAAGCAAAATTTTGAAAGGATATCATGTCCCATCATCTTTCTTTTCTCCTTCCATGAGAGGTTGCTTGGGCGTGCGTGATCTAGAATTGGATCTCGGGACCAAAATGGGTCTAGGAAGGCCTAAAAATAAAAGTTCTCATAATGGCTTCAAAATAGATGTGTGTGTAGGCCTCATCGATATGAACCCAATGTAACTTGAACAAGCTCAAGTGAATGTTGTATGAGAAATATATCGTGGTCTGTTCATTTCGTCAAGCAGGAAACAAAAATATGTTGACTGTACAGTTCATACAATCTGTATAGTGTTGACATGGAAGCTTACTGTACATGTCGTATGACCATGTAGATGATGTGGCAGGGTGCGTTGGCACTGAATCGATAGGTACATGTGGACAATTCAAGGTATGACATGTGGCACCACTGTAAGGGTGACATGTGGCACAGGATGATATGGCAGGTACAACTGGCATGGGCTGATGTGGACAGGATGCTGACTGGGAAAACACATCATTGGATAGTTGGTCTAATCTATTTTTGACATGTGGCACATTATATGGGCGAGTGGTATGGTGCCACGTGGCCTAGACATGGGCTACCAAGTGGCACCCCTCTATTGGTTTATTGTTTGGAAAAAATTTGTTTGAGGTGCGTGGGGGTCGAACCCATGACCTCTATGGGAAGTCAAGACTTCACATAGGCGGGGCTACCAACCTGCCTACCTAGTGGTACTTAACCATAGGTGGCATTGTTTCTATTTAATTTTGATGCATTGTGCTATCGAAGGAAAATAGGGCTAGGGCCTAGCTCCTATCCCCTGACGTAAATGACCACAAAAAACCATACCATGTAACTGTTAGGCTATGATTTGGCATGGATATATATGGTAGCTCCTGACTAATAGCCCTGGTCGCGTTTCCACTTCCATATGACCTTGTTCCTGTGGTGCTTAGCGTGAATAGATTAGGGTTAGCCCTGGTCAGTTGGGCTAGCCCGGTGATCAAGTGTTTATCCATGGGCTACACCGTTAGGAGGATAACTATATGTATGGTGCATGGAAGGTAACTGTTGGGCCATATGGCCATACCACAGGACCAACACCCAAAATCGGAGGGGGCTAGCGAATTAGCGCTAGTGCAGGGCCATATGGAGGATCCCAATATGACTAGGAGCCCATGAAAAAGGGGCTGCACCCTTGATTTTAGCCAAAACCTAGGTTTTGTTACTATGTATGAATATTTTTATTGATATTATTCAATAGTTTTGAGAGATTTTGGCCAATATTGGGGGATATTGGGCCCTTTTTTAGGCTACATATTCGGGAGAAGTTGGGAGTTTGTTTCCCACTCCAAGCCTATATAAAACATAGGTTCTTGAAGCTATGAAGGAGGTTTAGAATAGGTTTTTCTGAATAATTACTAATCCAAATCCATTTTTATGTAGGGAAGCCATTGAGGAGAGCACCTTTGCAGGCCATTTCTGGGATCTTCGTTCATCTGTTTTTAGTGTCGTTAGTTTTGTTGGGTTTTTGAGATCTGGTAGAATAAGAACCGACCATTTTGTGACCTTTTTGGCACTTTTATGATGTATTTTTAAAGATTTTAAGAGAAATAAAAAATCCTCACCCACTTAGACAAAGGCCCGGAGATGTAGGTGAGATTGCCGAACTCCGTTATCACTTTGTTGTTTTTCATGCTTATGTTCAGATCTATATATGTTTATATAGATGCCATGTTTTCATTTATAATTCTTTCTCTTTCATCAGTTTCCTAAATGGTAAAATAACTCATTGAAAATAACTCAACCATTGTCATTTAAAAGATATTTTTGGATCAAGTGGTATCAGAGCTAGTTGACGATTGTTTTTTGAGTTTGTATGATTACCAGGGAAAGGCTGAATCGTGGTGAAGGAGAGCTTGTTGAAGATAATCTGATTGGATTGAGAAAGAGAACTTCTCATAGTGAAAATATGGCATCGGAAGAGGGACTTTCTCATGAAGAGAAAGAGTTTCAAAAAACTTTCTTTGCCATGTCGGAGATGATGAAGGTTCTTTATGAGGATTACTTGGAACAGAAGAGACCAAATCTAGGTGAATATTCAAAGGTCAAAAGTGAATAAGGAGAGGATCCTCCTCAATTTCCTCCTTCACCTCCTTCTTCTTCTTCTTCAAGTTCAAGTTCTAAACCCATTGCAAGAAAACATTCCCATAAACATAAATAGGAAATGTCTTTACTTAAGCTTGATGTAAAATTTGAATTTCCTATGTATGATGGTAAAGTCAATGTAGAGAAACTTGATAATTGGGTCACACAGATGGAGGTTTATCATAGTGTGCAACAAATCAAGGATGAGGCAACTCAGATCAAGTTGGCATCGCTTAGACTTGCAGGCACAACACTCATCTGGTGGCAAAGCAAGTTGCAAAATGGCACGCAACAAGTAGGTAATGTATTTCCATCATGGCAAGTTTTTATTTCTGCACATAGAAAGAAATTATATCCTTTGGGTTATAAAGAGAACGCTTTAATTGAATGGCAAGATCTTAAACTAAGAAAGGACAAACAATACAAGAATACACATATGGATCTCGTAAAATGGCATTGATGTTATATATTCCTTTACATACCAAAGAAACTCTTATTAAGTATATAGGAGGTTTACATGCACATATTCGAAACACTGTATTTATGTTTGGACCTACTAATCTTGATGATATTTTTGTTCAAGAAACATACATCGAAGCAGGGAAAACAGGGGTTGGTGTATCAGGGGAATCATGTTCAAGGAAAGAGGAAAAAAGGAATTGGAATGGCAAGAAAGGAAGAGAATCCCTCTTGGAAGAATTGCAAGAAAGAAGGGCATGATGAGCACCATTGCTGGCAATTGCATCCCGAGAAGAGACCAAAGTGGTTCAAAGAAAGGAAAGGGAGGTAAACAGTTGCAACAACCACACGGCCAACAGACTTGGGATTGGATTCAGGTGATGAATCTAAAGTCTCATTGGTTGGTTTGGTAAGTAGAATTGGTGATGGATTTGATTCTAGAAGTAAATTGTTTCACATAAGGGTCATTATGAGGCATACTAAGGTCGACACATTGATAGATAGTGGATCTCAATCTAACTTGATCTCAGAATAATTTGTTAAACAATTGGTATCAAAAACTCAAATGCATCGTAAGCCTTACACACTTAAATGTATAAGAAACAATCATCAATTGCATATAACAAAGCAATGCACATTAAAATTTGCAATTTCATCTAAGTTTGAGAACGAGGTAACATGTGATGTGGTGCCCCTCAATGAATGTGGAATGGTCTTAGGTAGTCCTTACTTGTATGATCGTAAAGAAATATTCTATAGGAAAAAGAATCAATATCACTTAACCAAAACAGGTCAAGAATATGTGGTTCATGCTCATCAGTTAAAGGAAAATAAATCTCTTCAAACTATGGAACAATTAAGAAAGGTGGCTCATGCAAGAAACACAGATATAATTGTTTCAAATCAAGTAATAGATCTTAAGAAAGAATAGGATATGATTGTAGAATGGAAGATCAATCACACTTTGCTTTAAGATAAGCTAATGTCGTTGAAGTATTACAAGCATATTATCTCATTTGTAGTCATATTTTTGATGTTATCATTAGTAATGTTGTCAAAATTGATGATAGTGGCTTCAATAAGATGTGACAGAGTACATATAGCAAACAATATGTTGTCAGTTATCATGATTGTTTTACAATTGATTTTGATGAGACAGGTGCACAGGACAGAGTTTAAAGATAAAGAACAAGTGGGGTGGCCTATCTTGCACTTGATGACTGGTCAGTAACCTTTTGGAGGACCAAAAGGTCTTTAGTGGGGAGGTGTGATCCATAATTGGATCTCGGGACCAAAATGGGTCCAGGAAGGCCTAAAACTAAAAGTTCTCGTAATGGATTCAAAATAGATGTGTGAATAGGCCTCATCGATACGAACCCAACACAACTTGAATGAGCTCAAACGGACATCGTATGCAAAAGATATCACTGTTTGTTCATTTTGTCAAACAGGTAAAAAAAAAAGATGTTTACTGTTGTTAGACGGAAATATGGTCATTTAATTCCATTGTAGTACTTTCCCAACTATTTAATTTGTCGATCCGAGGTTCATAGGCTTACGAAGCACACACACTGTATATGCAAGACTGAAGTAGAACTAATCTAATCTAAATTGTTGAAATGAAATTAATCCAGGAAAGCGTTAAAAGACTAACTATGAAAGTAGTAAATTAATATAGGAAAGGAATACAACATGTGAAGAGTTGAATGACCAAAAGACATATGTGAGCTCACGCAATACATAAATATCAAATTATATTACAAGTGTCAAATGACAAAGCATGAAAGAATAACAAAGCTAAGAATCCCTTGTCCTAATTACAAGACTAAATTATGAATTACATGATCTCTAACTCTCCAAGATAATCTCCTATGAATAACATGATCCTCCTCATGAAGAGAGAGCACTCTCTTATATACATGAGAGTCTTGAAGAGTGTCATAATTACAGATCCACTATTCTCTCAACCATTCTCAACTAATTTGGAAGATACCAGATATAATAAATACGCAGAATAGAAATGAAATGCTAGAAATGGCAGAATAATAGTAATATAACCAGCATAATCTCCACAATAACACATAAATAATAAAAGAGAAACAACTGAAATAGCACTTTGATTCAGAAAACAATGTTCACAGGCCTCTTCGAGGGGGAAACCTCTAGTCGAGCAGTGCTCTATTACAATAATCTCCAAGCTAGGTTTTTCATACCCTCGACCCTTATTTATACTAAATATGTCTATTAAGAGAAGCATCTATAGGAAGATCCTTCTAGAAGTGGAAGCTTCTATTAGGTCTTCTTACATCCACCTTATTCTATTTTATTGAAAGGCCTTATTAATATTGACCTTTATTACATCCGAATACATTGATCTACCTATGTGCGGGTTAGGACCTTAACATACTTTCCTATTATTGGAAGATACGATCCCTTCAAATCCCCCACACATCTCTCACATATCTTAAATAAGATATTCCATTCAAATATTCCATGATCTTCTCCTTTGAATATGCTTGAATGATTGTCCCAAATATTCTTCAAATATTCAAAGCTTGAAGATGAAATTCGAATTTGAGGCTAGGTGGTAATATTTGTCTTTGTTAAAATCTTCACATATGCCTGCACACATCATCAAACTCATCCAACCTTGATATATAATGAAAATATGTTATTTTTCTAATATTTAATCACAAATTCACTTATAATACTAAAATGAATACAATGGAAAATAATAAGGAGAGACCCAAGTATCATTATGGAAATGGTATGATGGAAGCTTAATGGGATGATGAAATGTAAGGAATAGTGAAGGAAAAAGAGGATATAAATGTGACATTTTTGAGGCCCAACATGCTCCCCAACTCAACTTGTTGCATGTCCTCATGCAACCATGCATGGATCTTCTTAAGAACTTTTGGCATTTAAACTATGGCTTTGACTGATGATGTCCTTTTAACAATGAATATTTCCAAGATTTGAAATACAGGAGTAGGAACATGTAAAATACATGTGTAACAACATGTAATATATGTGTAACAACATGTGAAATATGTGTAATAGCATGTGAAATTTTATTATGGTTGGTTCTTGTGTGACAACCATGAATACAAAAGATGTTGGTTCTTATGTTAACAACATTCCTTTCACTTATTTATTTTCTTGCTGCAATAATTTAGCCATATACTCACTGGAAATAATAAGCTATCAATGTGCATAAGAAAGCATCACTATGTATAAGAAAGTCTTTTCTTTATCTTTATGAATCATGCCAATATGTGTATCAATAGAAATGCAACAAAGTGTTCGTAGGAAAAGAAATGTTATTGAATCATAAATGGAATGATGAGATGGTAAAATGGAATAATGGTAAT
>JASDQU010502777.1:98954-109865 GCA_032191745.1 Picea mariana | reverse complement strand
CCCCCCCCCCCAACTGAATTGGTTGCATGCCCTCATGCAACTTAGTGTAGGTCATGGAAGGAAAGAGAGCATGGCGAGGAAATTTTCCAAAATATTCAAGTCGGCATATAAGAAATTGTGTGATTAAAGCTTAGAAAAGAACATACCTCCACTTACCCAAAAAGTAGATGTAGCTGTTGTGGTTGCTGGATCAGGAAAACGTGACTGGTGCTATAGTTGCAACTGCTATAACTGTTGGAGCAAAGAATATCAGGAAGGTGTCACTATTGCAAGATCAGGAAAATGGAATTGCTAATGTTGTTGCTGTTGTAACTGGATCATGGGAAATGAAGGAATCTAAACTGTTATTGTTGAATCAAGACAAATGTGGAAGGTAGAGAATATGGAACTCTCATAGATCTGAAATCAAACTGTTGCAATTGCTGAGGGGATCATGAAAAAGTGTATAGTCTTCACCCACTATAAAACCAATTATACAATTCTCATCATGCGAATGAATGTGTCGATGTCAAGCATGAAGAAAAATCATTGGATTACCGACCATTGATGAATGTCGTTAACCAATGCAAGACAAACTCACCAATGATGAAAATGAGTGTCAAGGTACTTGAGTACATCTTGCAAAGTGCGAATAGATGGGATGATGTCGAGCCACTTGCAAGATCTGATGATCAAGGGACATTGATGTATTCCCATGATCGTGAGTCAGAGAACTTGCCATTAAGGCATGCAAGCCTCTAGGCACTCAAAATAAACTCTAGTCTATATCCCAGATAATGTGTTGAGGTCGAAGGGGCAAGACTGTTGAAAGTTGGGCCTTAAGGAATCCCACATCAGTCAATGCGAGTTTATAAAAAGATTGGTAGGACTATAGATGTAAAGATCTTAGTAGCAATAGGGTTTATGGCAAGGAAATGTAATCATGGAAAGGGGTTTGTTTTATTCAGAAGGAAAATCGGAAAGGAAAAAGAAGGAAAAAAGATAAAGGAATGTATGCAACTCAGAAAAATAGGCGTGTGTGAAGTCATGAAAGTTAAGGCAATGGAAGATGGCTTCAACACTAGAATGATTAATAAATTTGGCAAAATGCAGAAGTAATAGTGTATCAGCATGGTCGTTGTGTGACAACAAACATCAAGATACGCAAAAAAAATTTGTGTAACAACAAAATGTTGTTGTGTATCAGCGAAATGTTTTTGTGTAACAACAAAAATATTTCTGTGTAACAGCGAAATTTTTTATGTGTAACAACAAACTGTTTCTTTGTAAGAACTCCTTCAAGATGTCTATCACATGTTTTCTTTGAAGGATTTTGTGATCCTTGAAAATCACTGCAGCATGGAATACGATCGACTGTGAACCTGAAAATCTTAGTACAAATTCCTGCATGAAAACAGTGAGGATTTTGAAAAACATATCATGCAGAAATAAGTGTAAATGCAACAAATCAAAGAACAATACATGTTTATACCTTTTTCTGTTGTGCTCATGGTTTTCCATTGATTGTTGTGTGAAGAATCAAGCAACTCAAAGAAATAAACTACGTTTTTATTTGATTGTTGTAACAGTGACTCAAAGAAAAGCATAAATTGTGAAAACAACTCAAGAATTTTTAGAATGTCCATTTGCAAATTTTGATTTTAATGTTTTTGTGTGTTTCTATGTTTTTATAATTTTTATTGTTTAATTTAAACCAAGTTTTGTATTATTCTCAAAAATAAAAATAAAACAAAGAATCCAAATGAATACTGTGATTATGCTTGTATAACCATTTTCTCCTTTGCTGATCGGAAAAATATACCAGAGTTTTGCAAAGCATTACTTTATACAACAATAATTGTAATGTTATTAGTGTCAATCTCACACTCCAATCAGAACTGGTATGATTCAACAACAAATTCAGCACAAGCATCACAAGGATCTATTAATTTAGCAACTATATCAATGACTCTTTCTAAACTGCAAGCATTGCATTCCAAATTCTCCTTGTCCATGAAACATTTCAAAGTAAGAGCATGCCATCATAAGGGAATTAAAATTTAATAGAAATAGAACCAACCCAAAGAGAGCATGAAAAATATTGTTACCTGGACCTGAGCAAGAGTTTGACTGTGTATCTGCCATATTGGGAAACCAACCATCCCGAAATCTACCTTCTTCATGGTCTGAAAAATCAGAACTGCTTTCAAACCAAGCAAAATTTTCAAAAACTGCTCATGGGTCAGCTAAATGAGACCCTTCTGCACAAAACCCGTGTGCCGTATTTTTAAAATTCATCAAGGTTTTCTCACAAATCCCATCCAAAATTGACTGTCTGCAAATTGACGTTAATTGACAGAAAATTCCAGATTCTCATTGCATGTGTGAGCTGGGTGTGGTTTAATTGTCCGTTTCTAGCTTGTTGGTTAATCACCAACATGAAAAACTAGCTTATGAATCTGTGATCAACCACTTGGAGCTCACGAATCTATGATCCGGCCATTTTTTTGATTGAATTAAGAGAAACTTGAGCATCCGTTACCTTGACAAAGCAATTTTGATGCATATCCAACAAGAATATTGGGAGCATATCTCAATTTAGATAATTCCGTTGGGAAAATTTATTAAAAAATTTAGTTTAATCGTAACAATATCAAAAGATAATCAATAATAGTTACGCAGTTAGGATGTGGCCCATATTTCACTGTAATTTGTTATGGGAAAATAAGAAAAAGATTGTGTTTAATTGTTACAATATCTCCCTCTTAATTCAGCGAATAAAGGCTATCTTTCCATAATTTTTAATGACTAATAAGTGTTGAAAGATTTTATTCCCACTAGACTTTGGAAAATACGAGAAAAATGGTAGGGAGTTGTAACAACCAGAATTTGTAAAGACCATGATCGGGATTCAAAATTTTAGTTGATACTTTGACATTTTTAATCAACGTTTATCATTATTTTTATTTGGTTGGGTTTGTAAACAAGAGCTTTAGCTTTTGATGATTTGATTATTGGCAGGTTACAACATGTAGGGTCGAATGTGAAAGGATGAGTCTGGTGAAAGGATGGCATCAAAAATAAAAATTGACTAGATTGGAAGTTAAAAATGAGAAGAGCGCAAGCATGACACTATTTAATCACTGTTACAGCAAAAAGCATCACTGTTTCAACATATAAAATTCATTGTATCAGCATGAAAAATTTCGTTGTAACAACATGAAAAAATTTCACCGTAACAACTTGTTGTAATAGCATGTAAAATTTCACTTTAACAACGACTGTCTCAGAATGTAAAAATTTCATTGTTTCAGCATAGAAAAATTTTACTGTTTCAGCATGCTGTAACAATATGTAAAATGTTGTTGTACCAGCATGTTGAATCAACATGTACAATTTTTGTTGTATCAGCATGTTGTATCAGTATGTTGTATCAGCATGCTATAACAACATGCTGTAACAACATAATTTTTTTTTCTGTATCAGCATGCTGTAACAACATGTACAATTTTCGCTGTAACAACATGTAAAATTTTTGTTGTGTTTTATTCGTCTACATTTTTATTTTATTTTTCACTATGTTTATTTGCAGGTCAAAGGATGGACACAAAGAAATTCATTCCTGAAATCAAAATCATTCCTATTTTCTAATCCTCGCAATCGCACGAAGTGCGGAGGAGAGCATACTTATTCTAGGTAAAAGAAAAAATGAAAGTTAAAACCTACCTACTCTATGCTAAATGGAATTAAAAATTAGTTACATGTAGGCAAATTTCCAGTGGAGCCATTCATGTAATAGTAACAACAATATGTTCAATGGAGATTTTTCAAATGAAAAATATGATTTTATGAGAATGAATGAATCTAGTTGTTGTGACTGCAAACTTTCTAAATAAAAATAAAAAAATGGAGCTAATCGAGTACTTACCTGGAACCATTGCTCGATAATGCTTTCATAAGCGCGTTTTTCCTCGTTCAGATCTTGCTGCAACTCCTCATTTTCTTCCTCAAGTTCCTCAGATGTTGATTTCTCGCTTGCTTTTGGAGGAGTATTTAAGCTTTAGGCTTCTGTCAAGATCTCCTCTTCCTGAGAAGAAGAAATCCTAGTTTTCGCCAAGATCTGAGCGAGTTTTTCGAACCTGACACTCATGGTTAAATCATATTGAAGAAGGGGTTCTTATAACACCCAAATCAAAATAAAAAAAATTGAAAATCTACTTGCTAAAACACATGAAAACCTCTTCACGGTTGCAAAAATCAAGCACACTTGCTGAAATTGAAATTCACACTCTAGTTACGCTTGCAAGAAAATCAAACTAAACTTCAATCCATCGTGCTTCCCTGGCAATGGCACCAAAATGTTAGGCGGAAATATGGTCGTTTAATTCCGTTGTAGTACTTGCCCAACTATTTAATTTGTCAATCCGAGGTTCGTAGGATTATGAAGCACACGCACTATATATGCAGGACTAAAGTAGAACTAATCTAATCTAAATTGCTGAAATGAAATTAATCTAGGAAAACATTGAAAGAATAACTAGGAAAGCAGGAAATTAATCTAGGAAAGCAATACAACATGTGAAGAGTTGAATGACAAAAGACATATGTGAGCTCACACAATATATCAATTTCAAATTATATTACAAGAGTCAAATGACAAAGCATGAAAGAATAACAAAGCTAAGAATCAAAGCTAAGAATCCCCTTCTCCTAATTACATGACTAAATTATGAATTACATGATCTCTAACTCTCCAAGCTAATCTCCTATGAATAACATGATCCTCCTCATGAAGAGAGAACACTCTCTTATATACATGAGAGTCTTGAAGAGTGTCATAATTACAGATCCACTATTCTCTCAACCCTTCTCAACTTCTTTCCTATTATTAGAATATATGATCCCTTCAAATCCTCCACACATCTCCCACATATCTTAAATAAGACATGCCATTCAAATCTTCCATGATATTCTCCTTTGAATATGCTTGAATGATTGTCCCAAATATTCTTCAAATCTTCAAAGCTTGAAGATGAAATTCGAATTTGAGGCTAGGTGGTAATATTTGACTTTGTTAAAATATTCACATATGCCTGCACACATCATCAAACTTATCCAACCTTGATATATAATGAAAATATGTTATTTTTCTAATATTTAATCACAAATTCACTTATAATACTAAAATGAATACAATGGAAAATAATAAGGAGAGACCCAAGTATCATTATGGAAATGGTATGATGGAAGGTTAATGGGATGATGAAATGTAAGGAATAGTGAAGGAAAAAGAAGATATAAATGTGACATTTCTGAGGTCCAACAACTGTACATTTCGTACAGTGTTGAGGTGGTAGCTGACTGTACAGGACATATGACCATACACCTGACATGGCAAGGTGCATTGGTGGTGAATGGAGAAGTCAAGGTGTGACATGTTGCACCACTGCAAGGGTGACACGTGGAACGGGCTGACGTGATAGGTACAGTTGGCATGGGATGACATGGACATAATGTTGACTAGGAAAACACATCGTCAAATAGTTGGTCAAATCTGGTTTTTACACATGGAAGATTATATGGGCGAGTGGTATGGTGCCACATGGCCCAGACATGGGCTGCAATGTGGAACCCCTCTATTGGTTTATTGTTTGGAAAAAAAATGTTTAAGGTCCTTGGGGGTTGAACCCATGACCTCTATGGGTGGCTGAGACTACACGTAGGCCAGGCTACTAACCCACCTACCTAGTGGTACTTAACCATTGGTGGCGTCGTTTCTATTTAAGTTTGTTGCATCATGCTATCGACGGAAAATAGGGTTGGGGCCTAGCCCCCAAACCTCAGCATAAATGACAACAAGAAACCATAGCATGTAATCGTTGGGCTATGTGTTGGCACAGATATATATGGTAGCTCCTGACTAATAACCTCGGTTGCGTTGCCACTTCCATATGACCCAGTTCCTGTGATGCTTAGTATAGATAGATGAGGGTTAGCCTTGGTCAGTCGGGCTAGCCTGTCGACCAAGGGAGTAATCATGGGCTACACCGTCGGGGGGATAACTATATGTATGGCATGTGGAAGGTAATCATTGTTTCATATGTCCATGCCACAAGACCAACACCTAGAATCGGAGGGGGCTAGAGAATCAACGCTAGTCTAGGGCCATATGGAGGTGCCCAATATGACTAGGAGCCCATGAAAAAGGGGTTGTGCCCTTGATTTTAGCCAAAAAGTGGGTTTATTACTATGTATTAATATGTTTATTGATATTATTCACCAATTTTGAGAGATTTTGGCCAATATTGGGGGATATTGGGCCCTTTTTTAGGCCAAATCTTGGGGAGAAGTTGGGATTTTGTTTCCTACTCCAAGCCTATATAAAATAGAGGTTCTTGAAGCCATGAAGGAGGTTCAGAATAGGTTTATGCTGAATAATTATTGAGCCAAACTCATTTTTATGCAAGGAAGCCATTAAGGAGAGCACCTTTACAGGCCATTTATGGGATCTCCATTCATCTATTTTTCAGTGGTGTCAATTTTGTTGGGTTTTTGAGATCTGGTAGAAAAATACCATATCAATTTGCAACCTTTTTTGGAACTATTATGATTTATTTTTAAATATTTGAAGAGAAATAAGAAAGCCTCACCCACTGAGACAAAGGCCCAGAGACGTAGGTGAGATTGCCGAACTCCATTATCACTTTGTTGTTTATGGTTTGATGTTCTTCATGCTTATGTTCAGATCTGTATATGTTTATATGGATGCCATGTTTTCATTTATAATTCTTCCTCTTTCATCAGTTTCCTAAATGGTAAAATAACTCATGCAAAATAACTCAACCATTGTCGTTTAAAAGATCTTTTCAGATCAGTGCAAGAGATTTTTTCCTTAAGAGAAACAAGTTCCAGACCCAATTCTTTGTACCCTGACCTCGTTGGGGACATGGATTAAGACGACAAGGAGAAGACCGCTATGATACCACCGATCCAAATTTTATGAGCATAATGAAATGAATATAGATTATTAAAATATTCTTAACACGGAATAATAAAGATACAGTAAAACTAGTTTTCTATTCAGTAAGGAAATAAGTTGAAACTATAAAATGTAGTGGAAAACAAGCTTGTTGGAATGGTGGTAACTTATCTCTGAGAAGAGATGTGACGGCTACGCTCATTCGCAAGAAGATGATTACAATGAGGCTCTGAAGTCCTTTTTACAATAAACAGGAATTTCAAAATCCCTAGACATCCAAAAATCTAACCCTAGGAGATGAAGCGCCAAAAGTCACGTGGGCCCTGTTTGGGTAAGTTAGTACATCAACTTCCTGGGGTCGTAACTTTTGCATACGATCTCTATTTTAGGTGAAGCCCGTTGGAAAGGTATCATCGAGGAGATTCATTTTGGGGGCTCAATCAAAGATTTTGGCTATCATTGAGAAGCTCTATCCCGGAAAACCTTCATTTAGGCCCTCAAAATGGCCCTGAAAGTTAAAAACTGCTAAGAATAGTAAATAGCCAAAAAACAATTTTGGGCGAGTTGGAAAAGGTGTGTGGCCATCGATATCCACCTATATCATAAATAGAATATGAATTTAATTTTATTACTATGTTATGTTCCATATCTCTGTGTATTTCCTTGTTATATATATATATATATATATATATATATATATATATATATATATATATATATATTATATTTGTTCCTTCATATTGGTCTCAAAATAATCTAGATCAGTGATATCAAAGAAGTATGCTCCTTGTCGTTCTTAGTGCATGTCCCCAACGAGGTTAGGGTATAGAGAGTTGGGTCTCGATCTGGTTTCTCTTGAATAAATTCACTCCCTCATGCCCAAGAAACATCCAATGGTGGAATAAAAGAGGGATGACAGGGCATGAGATCCTTTCAAACTGTTGCTCGAGGAAACCCTCACGCAACAAAGGAATGATATGGTGGATAAATTCATCGATATCCTTTGGTGGGTGTCAACAAAAACAGAAGCACCTTCAACCAAATGTCACTTTGGAGGAGTGACACCCTTTAAGGTACAATTTAACTTTGATATTCCTTTATTTGAAGGCCAGATAGATGCCAATGCCTTGGAAAAAAATGGTTAAGTCTGTTAGAGGGATATTTCTCTATCCAAAACTTTTCCAACTGTGAAAAAATGACCTTCGTTCTCCTTAAGGCCCTTCCCCATGTATGACATTGGTGGGAGACTTACTGTGAGAACATGTCGAGGAAGAGTCTACAAGTTTTGGGCCAGGACCCACTTGGGAATATTTTGTTGATGCCCTCAAGGAAAAATATTATCCTATTGGAAATTATGATGAATAATACATGAGATGGACCACATTGCGTCAAGAGAGGGGAAAAAAGGTATTAGATTTCACAAATACCTTCCATACGTTGCGCACCAATCTGGGTATCAAAGAATCTAAGTGGCATCTGGTCCTAAAATACCATGGGGCTCTACACAGGTACACCAAACCAAAATGGAATTTCTAGAAATATTGTCATTGGGATCCTCTTAACGGTATGTTGTCAAAATCGAGCAAAAAATTTAAGCAATAGAATAAGTGGTAGTTTGAATATGAAAATCCACAATAACCAAAGTATGGTAAGGGTGTCCCTAAATCCAAGGACAAAGGACATATAAATTATGGGAAGCCCCAGGATAACCAGCCTAAGCCACTGACAAACAAGGGTAATGAGAATTTGAAGAAGGACCCTGGAAAGTGGTGCGAGATCCATAAAATCCCTTGGCACAATACTGATGATTGTCACTCCAAGCAGTCATTGCTGGCTAAGATGAAGTCCCCAGGGTCAGATGCTTACTTAGACTCTGATTCAAAACCAATAAATGGAAAGTGGATCATTGAAGAAAAACCAAGTGTCACCATTGCTATCACAAAATTCCAGCCAGAGGAACCATAGGAACCTGAAGAAGGGGAGAACCTCTTCCAGTCACAGATGTGGGTGAAGGGGACCCCACTCCATTTCATTATTGACAATGGTAGCCAAAAGAACCTTATCTCAATAGAGGTTATAAAGAGGTTGAACCTGACAACGACATTGCATCCTCATCCATACACCATCGGTTGGCTCAGCTAGGGGCGGGACATCCGCGTCAGCCAACAGTGTCACCTAAACTACAACATCAAACCCTTCAAATATGAGGTATTGTGTGATGTTTCCCCTCTTTAATTTTTTTGATGTTTTGTTAGGAAAACCATATATGTGGAAGTGTCATGTTGTTTATTAATATAGGACTCATAGTGTCAATATTAATTTGGGAGATCAAATCTACAGGGTACCAAAGGTAGTCCCAAAGGTTGTGGTCTCTTTGATATCCAAGAAGTAGTGTAGAAAGGTGGTCTCTCAAACCAAGAGGTTTTTCCTCTTTATGGTTTGATCGGAAGGTGAATGGAAGGTCATTGCGGATGATGGATGATATATTACAACCATTCACAAACTCCTTTGTGGTTTTATATTTGGATGACATCCTCATCTTCAAAAAAAAACATGAGGAACATTTAGAGCATATTCGATAGGTCTTGGGAACCCTATGAAAATACAGGTTATAGTCCAATTTGGAGACAAGTTTCTTAGACATGCAAAGAATCCAATATTTGGGATACATTTTGGATGAGTAGGTTGTACATGTGGATCCAACCAAGGCCCCAAGAAAAATATCTGAGATATGTATCTTCTTAGGGTTTCTCTCATATTTATTGGGCCCTAAGCCAGGTGACCAAGGGTGGAGCAAAGGAAATTTTTATGTGGTTTATGCCCCAATAGAAATAATTCAAGGATTTGAAATCTTGCCTCTGCTCAACACCAATCCTTATTCTTCCAAACCTGCAACAACCATTCAAGATTTAGACATATGCTTCAATTTATGATATCCAAGGAGTCCTCACTCAAGATGGGGATCTGATATCCCATCACAACAAAACTCTACCTGATACCGTTCACAGATACCCCACATATGAAAAATATATGTACTCTATTGTGCAGGCATTTCAACAATGGAAGAATTACATTCTATGGAAGGAAGTGATCATCCAAATTGATCATAGGCCTCTGCAATTCTCGCAAACACGAGGAAATGTACATAATTACCACCATCATAAGTGGTCCATGTACATGCAACAATTCCACTTGAATATCAAGTACAAGAAGAGTAGCACCAACCATGTCACATATTTCCTCAGTCGACCCCTGGTAGAAACAATAACCACAGTTCTCAACTTCTATGGACATGGGACATCCGGATGGTCACAATTATACAATAAGGACTCTGACTTTGCTACTTCATATAAGACATTGAGCACAAGAAAAATAGTTCTAGACTTTCATCTCTAATATGGATTGCTATTTGTTAAGCCCTAATATTGGCTCATTACCACTTAATTGGGGCATATTAGATTAGTAATTGTATTTTATTTATGTCGTCTTAGGCCATTAGTTGTGATTTAGATTAGTAATGTTATTTTATTTATGTCGGCTTTAGGCCATTAAAATCTCCTAGTCTCCTATATATACCAAGGAGACATTTTCATTTTGAATCATCTTGTACTTGAACATTTAAGTGGGGTAAAAGGAGGTTTCCCCCTAAAAGAGGCTTATTATCTGATATTATCTCTTTTTCAATGCGTTGAGTACTTTTCTTGAGGTTTTTCTATGCTATATTGATGTTTGGTTCTTAACATATGGTATCAGAGCTCAAGGTCTTGGGGTTTCGCTGCTACATCTGAGACACCGTGGAATTTTCGCTATAACGTTTTTTCTACAAAGTTTCAGGAGGAACGGCTTAAAGGGTTTTTAGACGACGGATCAAGGTACGTTGTGTTAAAAATTCAGCTCTTGAGGCCTTATACTTTCGGAGATACAGCCGGTACAATATAGGGTTCCGGAATAAT
>JASDQU010502777.1:85541-98854 GCA_032191745.1 Picea mariana | reverse complement strand
TTACTGTTGCATGCTATGGTTTGTTAATGGTAACAGTAACTTATATATTTTACTCTGCGAATTAAGTGCGTTTAATTCTGGTTAAATGCACTTGTTTTTATATCCATGTAATGAATGCTATACCGAGAGGTTTGGGTGAACCTGGGTAGTGAATTGGTACACTACAAATTGGTATTAGAGCAATTGGTACACTACAACCGGGTATTTTGGCAAATATTGAACAAGCAGCGAATGCGTGTTGATAGTTGTTTTCATTGATGGCAAATTTGCAGACAACGAATGGTTGTTGTCATTGATGGGTTTGTATCAGTTAGATTGCAACAAAGATCACGGTTCAAATGTAACTATTGAATCCAAAATTAAATTGTACTGTAGTTTATAGCTCTTGTCGGAGAGAGGATCTGAGCCGTCAGATCAGAAGCAGACACCCGTCAGCCGTCAGATCTGCAGAAGCTGCGAGGGAGATAAGTGTGGTAGCGATCGGGTGCCACCGAGAGAAGCTCGACAGGAGGCTTCATCAGAAAATCGGGGATCAGGACTTTGAAATGTCCAATTCACTTGACAACGAAAACCCCAAAATCGCAATATGCGATTTCACGATTTAATCGCAGTCGTTAAAGCAAGAATGAGATCTGGACCGTTGATTTCCTTCATCGGAGAATCGGGGATCGGAGGATTAGGAATTCCGTAGGCATGGGCATGGTGACATAGAAAATGCCGAAACCCCGATGAAAGGTTTGACCGAGGTCATGTGTTGACAGTCATATGGGCCAAGGTCTATAGCCAGTAGGACTAGCATGGGGAAAGGGGTGCATCGACATCGGGGATCGGAACTTTGAAGTGACAAAGTCACTTGACCTCAGGAGTGTCGATTTCGCGATATGCGAAATGGCGATGAAATCTGAGCCATCAGATCAGGCTATGATCTAGACCATTGATTTTAGATCGTGTCGGAGTTTCAGGGATCACAACATGGAATGGCAAGTGAACAAATACAACGAGACTTCCGAAATCATGAAACGCGATATTGCGATTCAATCACAACTATTGAGTCAAGATCGCACCTGGACCATTGATCATACTCCACATCGGAGTTTCGTGAATCGTGATATCAAAGAGACAAGAACACACTACAACAATGCCGAGATCGCGATATGCGATATCGCGACACAATCGTAGTCGTTGAGTCAAGATTGCACCTAGATCGTTGATTTGACCGATATATGGAACTTTGTGTATCAGGATTTATAAGTGAAAAGAACAGTGAACATGAAGAATGCCAAAACCCGGTTTAAAAGGCAAGAATAATGAATATTATCCAAAGGTGTGGATAAGGTTTGAATGTGATCGGAGGGTTACTGTTCTTCCACGAAGACTTAACACTTTCAGTTACATATCTGTTAGTAAAACTCATGATTGCAAATTAGTTGTCGATCGTTTTGGCGTTTCGGTTGGCTGGACAGTTGTCATCAGGTTGCCCAAGGAGTTGGGAAGTTGAAACATTGTGCCCGCGTGTATAAAAGTAGACGAAACAGACTGTGTCGAGTTGGCTGTTCTGGATGGAAAAAGAATGAAACAGTAAGAAAGAGATGGGTGGTGTGACATTTGAGAGGAGGTACAGAATGAGATGAAATGCAGAGCAGAATGATAGCAGCAGAGCAGAACGATAGAGCAGAGCAGAATCAGAGAAGAATGATAGAGAAAGCAGAAGAAGAACAGAATAACATAACAATATGATGTAGAGGAGACTTGTTGGATGGACAGAGAAAGAGAAGAATTACAGAACACGAAAAGAATGGTAAGAAGTTATTTATCTACATAAATTGTATGTGTATTCATCCTTTAATTTTATAGGGAGGTTGGGAGGTGCTCGGGAGGACTGTTGTCCTCAGAGGTTCAAGTGGGTTCTTGAACAAAGGGAGTTGTAGCTTCCATCTGGTTGCGGCCAGATAAACCAGGGTGGCAGGGTGGTGCTAGGGAGAACAAATTTTCTCTATTATACAGGTTGGGGCCTGTGTAACTAGAAGTTGGTGCTTCCATCTAGTTGGTGCTGGAACATTCAGGAAGTTGGTGCATCCATCTAGTTGGTGCTGGAATACTCAGGGAGTTGGTGCTTCCTTCTAGTGGGTGCTAGAGAAACCAGAGAGTTGGAGCTCTCAAACAAGTTGTAGCTTGTAAAACAGAGGTAGTAGCCTCACATTGAGTTGGTGCTCAAATTGTAAATGATGTACAGAACTGAAAAAGACTGCCTATCATTTCGAAGAAGAAGAGGTTTTCTCCCTTTATGGGTTTCCTCGTGAAAATTTGTCTCTGTGTGTACTTTACGTGTGACTGATGGTTTTTACTTTTACTGTGCATATGCTGTATGTTGTTGATGATCACTTGAAGGGAGATTAATATTTTAACGAAAGGTATAAAATTGTTTAAGCTTATAAACAACTGATTCACCCCCCCCCTCTTAGTTGTTTTAGTATTTCCAACAGGGTACCACATAAATTTTAGGTGGGATATAAGGTCTGTTTGCATTTGCAAAAAGAGTGCCTCATAGGACCCATTAGAAGTTGTGTCCACTCATATACGGGCCTTAAATCATCACCAAGGCTATGGTGAGAATTCTTTTGAATTAAGTATTACTCCTTTCCTTGGATTTCTATTACAAGTGAATCCTCCTACGGACAAGCAAATTCCCTCTCGGTCTCTAGATTCCTAAGGCTAAGACAAAAAATTACTTAACGTGGACACTGACATTCCTTTAGATCTAATCGAGCTAATATATAAGGAAAGAGAAGAAATATATGTACCTTGTTAACGACGTTTGTCCTTTTGAAATCCAAGTTGAGCTTTGATCTTGACCTCCCTGATAGGTCCTATAGAACAAATGAGGATACAATGGAATTTCTATTCCACTGATATTAGCTCAAACATATATCTATCTACTGAAGACAAACTCATCTGGGACCAAACATAAGTTTGAAAGAAACGGGACAAGCATTGATATATTAATAAGAATAAGTAAAAGAACTTACAATCTTTTGATGAAGGTGCTACATCTTATTCTTGTTCTCCTTGTCCAACCCCTTTTCTCAAGTATTCTACACTGATTGCTTTGATGGCATCTTACTTATGGGATCATAAATTTGGTGTAATTCTCAATCTCCATCCCCCATCATGTCCTTCCTTATGAGATCATAAGTTAGGTGCTTCTCTTTTTTTCTCTTTCACCATGAGGAGGCCTCCTTATATAACCTTGGAGAGGCCCAACCACTCGAGAGATCTTTGGGATAAGTTGAGGATTCCTCTCCTTCAGTTGAGGATCTTCCCAAAGATCATGCCTTGACCCAAGATTCCAACCCAACTACCTTCATATATTAAGGGGATGATCCCCTGTTTTCCTCCAAAAAACCAAATTTCACCCAAAAAAGGGAAGTGCTCCCTCAAAAGAGGCACAGAGCGTCATAAATCTCCTCTATAAGGGATTATAGAGTGCCAGTTCTCCCTATCAGTAGGTAGGGGAGCGCTCCCTCCCAAAATTGATGTTTTAGTGGCTTTTTTAGTGGCACAAGGTTTGTACTCTTCTATCAATTGATTTTCCTTCTTCAAAACTAGTCTTTGAGGTGTCTTAGTGTCCTTACAATGTCGTTAAAGAGAAAACATAGGCAAGATGGAAGTATGATGTTTGTGACACTTGCAACACTTTTGGTCAAGATGCGACACTTGCGGACAAGATGTGACACTTACAACACTTGTAATGACAACACTTGCGACAATATTGAAGTGAGTAATTTTGATGTGTAACAGATTTCCCCCCAAAGTACGAAGTCAGAAGATGGTGATGACTGAAGTACTTTGTATAATTTTTCGAGAAAGGGTATGGATGCAGAGAGACTGGAAAAATATGCACACAACCATCAAACAAATATTATGATATGTTTCAAACCCAAGGCAGGCATACCTATGTTTGAGTGATAAAGACTTTTTCAGGTATGGCCGCCATAGAATACACTAGGGATCCATAATGAGATTGATAAAAGGTATATCCATTGAAGATACAATGTAGATCTATACACCTATGACCTGAATTGACTATAGCCACAAAGAATACACAGTGGATCTATGAGATGACAAGAGATAGCCACGACCAATACAAAGTGGATCTATGTAATAGTGTATGTGCCATAGTTCAAGAGAAACTCCATCACAACCTGGGTAAAGTATGTGTACGAGTGATGAATCAAACTAGGGTCTTCTTACCGATACTGATGTAGTATGAATCTAACTATGTGAATAGATGTCCTAATGTCGAACATGGCAGAAACCACTTGATTATCGGTCAATGAGGTAAACTATTAAAAAGTGCAAGGGAGATCACCATTGATGTCATTGATTCCCAAGGTACTCCAATACATTCCAATGAATGTGAATGGATGAGTTGAAGTCGAACATCCATGGAATCATCTGATCATAGGTCAATGATGTAAACATGTTGTTGGACATGAGGAGGCCTACCATTGAGGCATATAGGTCCCAAAGTACTAACTGGTTTCTAAGTTTAGCTCTTGGATAATGTGTTGAAGTCGACAGGAATAGACTTGTCGAAGGAGGGCCCTGATGTATCCCCCATCAACAACATGAAATGGACACAGAGATGTAATTGGTGGATCAAATGAACATGAACTGACATGGGTATTGAAATAGGATATTTGTGATGGATGAATCTTGAGGCAGATACTTCCCTTGAACACTGACACATGACATGGACTGAAACTTGATAATGCAATGGATACTGTGACTTACGCCGGGTGACCCAAATGAGTAAGGAAACTCAAAGGATTGGTTTAGTGAAGAGGTTCAATAGATTGAAATGCGTGCAAAGATAAAAATTCCATGTTCAAGGGCGACTGTAAGGGTTACTGGTAATGTTCTGAAAAACTGCTTGGCTTGCTTTCTTCAATTTTTCCCCATCCAAATAGACGAGTACCCCTTTTTAATTTAATGATCTCAAGGAGGGTAACACATGCTTGATATAACTCTCCTTCGGTAAGTACCTCTTCCTTTTTTTAACAAACTGGGAGAAGTAAGGGTTCGGTACCATATGGGCCCTTCAAGTATGATTTTTTAACGAGTCCAGAGAAGGTAAAACCGGTGGTTTTTCATATTTAGAGAGTCTAAAAACAACTTAAAGACGACTCCAATGTGGTCCTTTTTCGTAATATTAGTCTCACGAGGCCGAAAAAGAGATAAATTAGCACTCGAAATATGCCCTTTCAAAACTTTTAATGAGTGGGAAAGGAAGCAAGATCACTCGACAATCTTTTCATGTTTAGAGAGTCTGAAAATATCTTAAAGACGACTCCAAGTGGTTCCTTTTTTGTATATCCATGCGATCCCAAAAAAGAGATAAAAGGTTGCTCAGTTTCATTCTCATGTATTTACGAGCATGAGAAAGAACAAAGACTAAGCTCGGTATGCCCCCAGCTTGAGAGCTAGTGGATTAACTCCAGAATGATTATCGAAGGCTGGAGACATGCCCCCCAAACTTCAATTCATTCATTGAATTTAAGGTTGTCACCAATTTCTCTACTGGATGGAGAAAAAGGATAAGGGTGGATGAAATGAAGGTTCAAAATATGAGACCTAATGAAGGAATCAACTCGACAAGAGAGGTGACTGTTTCATTTTTTAACGAGCTTGACACAAGAAAAGAACTATGCTTAGAGCTTTGGGTTCAATCCCCATATTTCTGTTTCATTTTTTAACGAGCTTGCTACAGAGAGGAAAACTATGCTCAAAGATTATGTTTCATTTTTTAGCGATCTTGCTACAGAGAATAGAAACTGTTCTCGTGACCTCGGTTTCATTTTTTAATGATCTTTCTACACAGAAGAGAAACTATGCTCGTTACTTCTTATTGATCATGTCTTCCAAGAGGATAACGCTCTAGAAGGAAACCATGTCAAGGGAAAAAACTCGATCATGGCTTCCAAGAGATATTCACTGGATGGAAGAAGAATTCTCTGGAAGGAACACACGTCGAAGGTCTCGTCAGGGGTAAGGAGATCAGGCTCCAAAATCCCTACCAAAGAGATCACCATGTCAACTACCAGATCCAAATCATTGGAAGTTGAAGCCATGGGAAAAAACAGAAATTCAACACCGGGAGGGAAGATAGAGTGTATATCTTACCGAATTTCTTCACGAGGGGGAAGAAAAGAGAATCGATGATTGTTATCATCCCGAGGTAGCTTGTCAATGCTCAAAATTTCCCTAATAGATTCATCAGAGGGAGAAATTGAGGAAATGTAGTTGATTGCAGATGACAAGGAAGTTAACCACAATGGCATCTAGTAACTGTCGGGTGCCAAAAGATGTTGGCCATCCAAGGAGGGAGAGGCGAATTGAATAGCAACGTATGATGTTTCAGCTGGACTAAGTGGCATGGTGTCACCTAGTGCATCAAATTCCAAGGGACTAGGTACAATCCAAGGGTCATATGATTCCAAAGATTGATAAGTCATGGTTGAAATCATATCAATGGTGGAAATATGATGCATAGTCAGTGGAAGTGGTGTAGGGAAGGTACCCATAAGGCTATAATCCTTCAACAATCCAACACCAATGCTTTCATACATGATCTTTTGATCTCTCAAGAATGCAATATTGTTGGTAGTGGGAGCACGAGCATCAGGTGTACAAAAATCTAACTTATCAATAGTGACAATTTTTCCCTGATGTGGGAATTGTACACATCGAAATGTTGATGAGGCAACGACAGTCATAGAATAAAACCAAATTCTTCCAAGTAATAAGTTGTAATCGAGGGGAGCATCGACCACATTGACATCAACAGTGATGGTTTTTCCACCCAACTAGACAACCAGGGACTGTAAAAGCCCATGGGGATGAAAACCTCACCCATCAAATGTGTGTAACATCATTTGGAATTTTTTAAGTGTGGATGATTTTAAAATTTTCCAACATGCTAAAGGCATGACATAAGTAGAGGCTCCCTCATCCAAGATGGTTTGGTGAATTCGTTGATTGTGAACAACAACATCAATTTAGAAAGCAAGTTGGTGGGAGAGTCGAGATGTATAATTGTCCAGGTTAAACATGATATGGTTGGATGACTCAGGATCAACAATGCCAATAGTATCCAAGAGTGTTCTACGTTGACTGGGGAAATCCTGTAGAACTTCTAACGTGGACATAGCACATGGTGCTTGAGACATATCTTCAATGATGTTGTAGTGCTGGGTGGAATGTGAGCTAGGATTAAAGGTATACTTTCAGATAGTTCTCTTAGGAGGGCATAAGATAGAGTCGAATGTAGGTTTATCGATTTGGAGTGGTCTAGACGGAGGACTGATGGATGGAGAACTAATGGAGGATGGTGATGGATCCTGTGAAGAACCATTAGTGATCTTTGCTTTGTCTGGTTTAACTAGCGTGGCATATGTCATCGAGTAGGTGTTCAAATTAATCCCATTAAACATATAAATATAGGCACTTGTCGAGGCCTCAACATGAGGATGGCTAGAACTACCCCCAGGAGAGGGGGTTTGAGCAACCATGGATTGTTGTTGTGGGAAAGGCTGAGTAAGCACAACGGGTTGTGAATTTCCATGGAAAATTTTGGCCACTTCATTGTGATGTGGACAGTCTTGAGTGTAGTGATCAGCACCACAAATGATACACGGGAATTTCAGTTTCCACTGTGGTTGCTTTTCGGTAGCAGGTGTTTGAGCTTGATTTTTTGGTTGTTCATTGTTATTGGTATTTTTTGATTTATTTTTTGCCTTCTTCTTACCTCCAGATTGTTATGAAGGGGTAGATTGAACTGCATTCACCTCATATATCTGAGTTTGGGGGGAGGTAGAGGAGAGTGTGGTCGACTAGGAAGTAGATTGAGTTTTGATGGAATTGATAACACCATTTTCATGAGATGAGGATGAAGGCTTAGATGGATCAACATTAGCTCGAGCAACATTCAGAAGTAACTCATGCAAAGTACTAGATTGTGAGTAAACCAAATCTAAGTACTGATCTCGATCAATGGTTTCTTCCTCAGTGACTGCGCCACCCTAGTGACATCACGAGTGATCGGGGGTAAAAGTGATTTAGTAAACCACTACACCAATAATTGGTCAGGAATGATTTCTTTGATCATCCTTCATCGTCGCCTCCACTCATGAATATGGTCAGAGATATGCACGGAGTCATTTTGACGAAGGGAGGTCAAGAGTTTATTACCCGTCTCGTAGCGAATAAGTAGTTTAAATTGCGTGAAGAAAGACATAGCAAGGGAATTGAAATCATGAAAAGAAGCACGTGGTAGTTCGATATACCACTTTGTTGCAGAACCTGTAAGTGTTTGCTGGAAATGAAGAAAACATATAGAATCATCCATGAGGGAGTTTGATGAACACCACAAATGGAAAGTCATGGTTATTTGGATCTTCTCTAGGTTTTCCATCAAATTTTGGAATATCAGAAGGAAGTTTAGCTGGAATAACTGGCCAAACCGGTGAATCAAAAATAGGATCATTGGTTAACCAAGACAAGTCCGAGAGATGCAGAGTCGCAAGGAAAGGTAGTTGTCGGTTAACTTGCGGATGATACTGATGTGGCATAGGAACACCAGTAGGACCATAAAATGGGTTAGGTGGGTAAATGTAACCAGTAGATCCTCCTACATATGGTTGTTATTAACCAGGATAAGTAGGATTCGAAGATGAATGAGAAACATTTGCATAACCCGGTGGGTTATGAGCATTATAATCCAGGTGATTTGCTTTCCCATAAGGAGGATAAACATGTTTCCCTTGAGGAGGGTAAGAAGTAGATCCTAGAGGTGGATACACATTAGGGGGAGGATAAACATTAGACCCTTGGGAAGGATAAGGTTGTTGTCCTTGAGGACTCCAGGTGGTGTTTGGGGTGCCGCATGGGTAAGGTTGTCCATAAAATGGTCTGGAAGGAACAGGATTTGATAATCCTCCTTAAGGGTTATGATACGAGTGCCCCCCAATTTGTGGTTGGGTAAATGTGCCTCCCAAAGATACTTCTCGGGATTGTGAAGGATTTCCAGCAAACGAAGGTTGCCTCCCTGCCAGCGGTGGATTGACGACCAGGGTGTGACTGGAAAAGGGAGTTTTCCCTCCAGGAAGAACATGAAAAGGAGGCTATCCCCTGAGAGGGGTAGGCCCACCATAGGATGCTGGCCTTCCAGGAGGGATAGGTATGCTAGATGGTGATTTCCCCCCAGTCGGTTGTATTTGGATGGCAAGGGTCTGCATTCTTTGGTGCAAATATGTCCCAACAAGATCGTGTGGAACATGTGGAGCTGTAGAGTGAAAGTTTGTAAAAGTAGGGGTAGGGATCAAAGTGCCTTGGTAATGAGTAGAGGTGATGAGTCCGACATTAGATGGACTTGTGCTGATGTAACAATAGGGTTAATGACTTCATCGATGGGGTGATTCATAGTTTGATCAGATGGCCTAGTTTCAACAGGAGGGTCATGATGATTAAAGGGTTTTTGAATGGATTCAAAATGCTCATAGAGATCACGTCCTGATGAAGTCCTCCATGTAGAATGAGAAGGTGTAGTATTTGTATCTATTGCAGTGGTAGGATGAATAGGAGTCCTATACTCATCACTAAACATTGGTTCTATGGATCCCATATATGTTTTGGTAAATACTCTTTGAGGTAACTGTGGGACCTCTTCGTCTATGATGTTCCCAAGGGAGTCTAAACGAATAAAAAGTGGTTCAAGAGAGGTTGTCGTCACAGATGCAATGCAAGGAGTGGGATTATCAACTGTAACCAAAGTGCCTTCTAGATTGTCTAATGGAGGAGCAACAACACTCCCAGCATCAGATTGATTTTCTACCTCTCCATGGTAGTTGTCTTCTGAAAGGTTAGGAGGTAAGGGTTGGTATCCTTCCAGAGGTAGCCCTTTCATCCTATGCAATCATAGAAGAAATTTATTGTCTATAGGATCAACTTTGGAGAATAATAGCACATGCTGAAAATCTAGGGCCAACTAACAAAAAGAAACAACATGCACTAATAAAATCTAGGAATGAAAACCAAGCAAACAAAATTTCTCTCGATGATCATACTAGTTGATGATGAAATCCAACGTCGCGTGATCAAGTCAATAAGGGGCTAGGATATGGTGGAACAATTACAATGGTGACCTGCTTAATGGAATTTCACCTTGGTGCAAGCTTGCATGCAATAATTATGGATTTACTCTCCAAGGAGCCCGAGAGAGTTTGGCCAATGTCTGTTCCAGGTACAGTGAGACTTTCCTTCATCATCACCTCATATAAGTACCTAAAGATTATGGAAACTAAGGACACCAAATCGCAGTCAACCCCTAGGTGGGTACAGTCGACAGTCTGATCCGAACGTATGGGCAAGATAACAAGTCTGAAATCAACTCAAGAGGCTCCCACACATAATCTCAGGTATGCCCTCAAGTGACCCCCAATATACGATCCGACCACTACAAGTAGTTGAACCACGGAGGGATAATATCTGTAATTCTCCCGAATGCAACCTCGTGTGTAACCCCTGTGTGAGAGGGGCATCCCAGAAAGCCTACATGACAATTGGATTTGACTCTGCCTATCGCAGGATGCTAATGTTTTTTTTTGAAAACTTTGGAGAGTTGTATTCACAAGCTAATCCAAAGTGCTAATCCTAGTCTAATGTTGGTGGAAGATCCTAAAAACAAATGTTCTAGATAATTTTTAATTAGTGTTCATTTTGCAGTTGTTCTTTACTCAAAAGGTGTATGAAACTGAAACTGATGGTGTTATGAATCAATTCCCCAAAATGCATAAAATATGATAAGCAATCATTTCTTTGGATGAATGCCTATTTAAGGGAAGGAGAATTTTTTTTTTCACTATCAAACAGTATGCAATGTCCTCAATCAATTTCTTTCTCACTCAAATTAGGTGTAAAGCTAAAAATGTCATAAAATTTCTTCTAACATTAAAAAACAATCATAAAAATATCCTTCTGCTTTGTGTGTGAGTCATTATCAATTTTGACGAAAAACTTCTAATGTCATTCAGATTTTAAGATAAAAAAAGTTCAGACAATCAGAAGAATTTTTTATCACAAAAAAAGAAACTCTTGTTATGATTAACAAGCAAGACAAAGATCACAAAATTTACAAATGAAACCAAAAAAAACTCAAAAGATTGAAAAGGTTTGGACAAAAGACCTCAGAGATCAAATGGGATGATTCCCAGATCTTTGAAATTCCTCACAAAGGTTTCTACTCAATCAGATAAACGAGAAGAAAGCAGTAAGACACTTCTAAATCAATAAAGATGAAAAGTGACTTCAAATTAAGGAAATAAAATGTCAAAATCCCAAACAAGAAGATATCAATTCTTAGAAACAGGGTGTTGAAGGGCAATACCAAGATGAACTGAGAGGATGAAACTCTTGAGGGTTAAGAACCAAACATCAATATAGCATAGAAAAACCTCAGAAAAAGTACTCAACGCCTTGAAAAAGAAATAATTTCAGATAATAAGCCTCTTCGAGGGGGCAACCTCCTTTTACCCCACTTAAATGTTCAAGTACAAGATGATTCAAAATGAAAATGTCTCCTTGGTATATATAGGAGACTAGGAGGTATAATTACAACTAATGGCCTAAAGATGACATAAATAAAATAACATTACTAATATAATATGCCCCAATTAAGGGGTAATGAGCCAATATTAGGGCTTAGCACGCCCCTCCCCTTGAGACAAGTGTTGTCCACAATGCTTGAGTAACTCTGGATGCTTCTGTATAAAAGACTCATCTTCCCAGGTGGAATCTTCAGCCAGTAGTTTCCTCCATTTAATGAGATATTCTGAAATGGATCTGTTCCTTAGCTGGTGAATTCTTGTGTCAGTGATGGCTTTAGGCTCCAATATGATTTTTCCTTCCTCATCAGGTTCTGGAAATATAGTTTGAACTAGGATCTTTTTGCCTATAACCTTCTTTAAGCATGAAACATGGAAAACTGGGTGTACTTGTGAAGATGCAGGCAGCTCCATTTTGTATGCCATAGTACCAATCTTTTGCAACACCTTATAAGGGCCATAGTATTTTGGTGATAATTTATTATCCTTCTTGGCTTGCTTGAGGGACATCTGTTTGTATGGTTGTAGTCTTAAAAACACCCAATCCCCTACTTCAAAACTTCTTTCACTACGATGTTGATTTGCTTGTTGTTTCATGCGATTTTGTGCCATGGTCAGTTTGTCCTTTAAGATTTAGAGAACTTGTTGTTGATTCTCAATGTGATCTTCCACTGCTTGAACCTTGGATTTTTCTTTTAGAGAAGAAGTGATGGAAGGAGGGTGGTATCCATAAAGTGCCATAAATGGTGTCATTTTTGTTGCAATATGAAAGGAAGTGTTATACCACCATTCTGCCAAGGGTAACCATTTGAACCATTGTGTTTATTTATCAGAGACAAAGCAACGAAGGTAGCCTTCCAGGCATTTTTTCACTATCTCTGTTTGCCCATTAGATTGAGGAAGATAGGATGAGCTATGAGCCAATTGATTACCCAAACAAGAAAATAATGCTGTCCAAAAATGTCCAGTGAAGATGGGATCTCTATCACTTACAATAATCTTTGGGCTGCCATGTAGCTTTTGAACTATCTCCATGAATGCAATGGCAACTGTACTAGCTTTGAAGGGATGAGAGAGTGCACAAAAGTGTGCATAATTGGTCAGTCTATCAACAATCACCATGATTACACTCTTTCCTTCAGACTTTGGTAACCCTGTGATGAAATCCATGGAAACCTCCTCCCAGTGCCAACTTGGGATGGATAATGGTTGCGAAAGACCTGGGGTCTTAATTGTTTCCACCTTATTTTGTTGGCAAACCAAACATTCTTCCACAAACGTTTGAACATCAGTTTTAAGGCCATCCCCAAAAAATCCTTCTTGACTCTATGGTAGGTTTTCAAAAATCCCGAGTGCCCTCCTACTGGAGAGGTGTCTAATTCCAATAGTACCTTTTGTTTGAGTTGGGATTTCTTACCTAAATATAAGCGATCTTTGTAGCATAGTGAATCATTTTTCCAGGTAAATGTATCTGATGCACTGGAATCCTGCTGCAACCTTTGAATGAGAGTCCGCACTTTTTCGTCATTCTTCCATTCATCCCTTGCTTCTATTATCCAATCGGGTTGGATGACCGAGATAGCACAAAGAAATGCCTCAACATCTTCATCCTTTCTTGAGAGTGCATCTAACACAACATTTTGCTTCCCCTTT
>JASDQU010502777.1:52359-81677 GCA_032191745.1 Picea mariana | reverse complement strand
AAATGAAAATGTCTCCTTGGTATATATAGGAGACTAGGAGGTATAATTACAACTAATGGCCTAAAGCTGACATAAATAAAATAACATTACTAATATAATATGCCCCAATTAAGGGTTAATGAGCCAATATTAGGGCTTAACACTGAGCCAAAGCCAAAATGAAGAAATAGCTCCAGAAGATGAAAATTCTGGAGAATTCCTCACAGAAAGGGGTAGCACTCTAGTGTAAGGGGAACCAGAGTGTTCCAACGCTCTGTGTAAGACTAAAGGGGAGATCTAGTGCTTTGCCAACAATAGAGGGGGAGCGCTCTGCTCTCAAAACTCAGAAAAGCACTCAGAAAAACAAAATTCCAAGCAAGCTCAGCAAATCAGGGTGATCATGATGAAATAAAGAGGCAATCAAACAAATCTAAGAATCAAAGACAGTATGGAGAAGGTCAAGAAAAGGGAAAAGGAACAAAAAAAGATCTAGGAAAGGAAACAAAAATCATATCTCCTACCTAGTGGAGTCGCCAATTTCTGTTACAAGAGAATCCTCCTACGGACAAGTGGATTCCCTCTTGGTCTCTAGAATCCTAAGGCCAAGATAGAAAAGTACTTAATGTGGACATTGACATTCCTTTAGATCTAATCGAGCTAATATACGAGGAAAGAGAAGAAAGATATGTACCTTGTTAACGATGTTTGTCCTTTTGAAATCCAAGTTGAGCTTCGATCTTGAGCTCCCTGATAAGTCCTGTAGAACAAACAAGGATACAATGGAATTTCTATTCTTTTGAGATTAGCTCAAACATATATCTATCTACTGAAGACAAACTCATGTGGGACCAAACATAATTTTAAAAGAAACAAGCCAAGCATTGATATATTAATAAGAGCAAGTAAAAGCACTTGCAATCCTTTGATGAAGGTGCAACAACTTCTTCCATTTCTCCTTGTACAACCCCTTTTCTCAAGTATTCTACACTGATTTCTTTGATGGAATCTTACTTATGGGATCATAAGTTTGGTGTAATTCTCAATCTCCATCCCCCATCATGTCCTTCCTTATGAGATCATAAGTTAGTTGCTTCTCTTTTTTTCTCTTTCACCATGAGGAGGCCTCCTTATATAACCTTGAAGAGGCCCAACCACTTGAGATATATTTGGGATAAGTTGAGGATTCCTCTCCTTTAGTTGAGGGTCTTCCCTAAGATCATGCCTTGACCCAAGATTCAAACCCAACTACCTTAAGATATTGAGGGGATTGTTCCCTGATTTCCTCCAACAAACGAAATTTTGCCCAAAAAAGGGTAGTGCTCCCTCAAAAGGGGCACAAATCACTGAAACACTCCTTTATAAAGGAGTAAAGAGTGTTATCTCTCCCTTTCAGTAGGTAGGGGAGCACTGCCTCCCAAAATTGATGTTTTAGTAGCTTTTTCAGTGGCACAAGGTTTGTACTCTTCTGTCAATTGATTTTCCTTCTTCAAAACTAGTCTTTGAGGTGTCTTAGTGTCCTTACGATGTCGTTAGAGAGACGGCATAGGAAAGGTGGAATTATGATGTTTTTGACACTTGCAACACTTGTGGTCAAGATGAGACACTTTCGGATAAGATGCGACACTTACAACACTTGCGACACTATTGAAGTGAGTAATTTTGATGTGTAACAATTGCATTTGGTATTTAATGTGTAACTGCTTTGATCATATTTTACACTTATCCTGGACACTTTGGATGAGATCGAGTAGTTTTCCCCTATAGAACTCATTCACAATTGCATCTAATAGATGAAAATTGATAATATCATGGACACCAAGACAAAGGACACCCACCAATAGACCATCCAACTCTATTCGGTCGTCAAAGCAAGGTAGTTTCTTCATTAGGGAAAGTGGCTCACTTGGAGTCATATTCAACAGAATTTTCCCCATATGATGGAGGAAATTGACGCAATGGATACAATTACTTATTAAGGGGGCAGGAATGATCTAGGTGGACATTGGTGGCCACCCACCTATTCCACTGGCTCAAAGAAAAATTTTCCATTTTGGCAGTTTTTCTACACTTTTTTGGGTCCTAAACTTTTGGGACCATTTTCAGGCCTTAAACAACGTGATCATGGGTCATAATCACACCACAAAAATACCAATTGAAAGAGATAACAGTCTCCCCATAGTGACAAGTACAAAAAAAATAAAGAAAATAACTACTTTAATTAGGAGAAGGTAGGGATAGATAGGAGAAAATAAGGTGCACCTTATTCTCCCATTTGATGTTGATCCCTACTCCAATTCACTGAAGAACTCCTAATATTCCWCTAGAATCAACATGCAAGACATATAAAAAACTAGGGTTGTGAATAAAGTAGTTATATTATCAAAATCATGTGCATGCTATATGTCAGAATCAAAGTAAGCATACAAACAAATTTACAATGAAGACAAATCTAGGGGAAAACAAGCTCTTTTATTAACATCAAGTGGAAAAGGTAAGTTACAACCTTTTCTAGCCTTAGGCATTGTCTTGAATCCAACTGTTTGGGCTCCTCTAGGAATCCTCAAGTATCAACTCAACTGATAAATACTTCTCTCAATTACTTAGATAGGGATAAGGAGACACCCCACAGTCACATAAAAGGAGAAAGAAGCTCTTGAAAAGGAGTTTCCAGACTAAAAGGGTTGTTGCTTAAAGAATATAGGGAAAGGAGGATTGCTAGATGCTGGCAGCATAACTTGCACCAAGGGACTTTCTTTTATCTTTATCCCTCTATGGTTGTTTTATGTCTTCCCAAAGAGGTTTGGGGTTTGCAATTTTGTTGTGTACAAGCCAATGTCATTGGGAAACAAGCACAACTGAAAACCCCACCAAAAGACATGGGATTATTTTATTTTTCACCAAAAATTAGGGATTTTGTAGGTTACAGTGAGGAAAGTCACATATGTCCATGCATTGCACTAGGGAAACTCGCAGATATGCTCTTAAAGCATGTTTTTTAGATGATTTTGGAGGTGAATTTCAGGGAAAAGTCTAGCAATCATTGGGAAAGGGTTAGGCCATGGCACAAAAGAATAGGTGTGGAATTTTGTGCTATAAAAATTCCCTTCTAACACTAGGTTTTCATATCATCTGATCCAAATTGGATCCTTGCAAAAAATAATCTTTGTAAACTTTATAAAAAGCATTTAATTTTCTTTTGCAAAGTTGAGAGAATGTTCAAAATTCCCTTGGAAGTCAAAATGAACAATTATAATGGTTGGCCTTCCAAGGGATCCCATTATAAATGAAGTTTTTTATGAAGAAGAGGAGGGAATGCAAGATATAGGAGGAAATGAAGAATGAAAGTAGAAAATATGAGAGCTCAAAGGAGGAGTATGCTCGATGACTAGAGAAGAAAAAGACATTGATTTTGTCCCACAATGAGTGAATATTGTTGTTGAGCCATGGCCATATGAAAATTTATTTTCCTTGAGTAACAATACACTAAATCTAAGTATAGGTCACCCTTTTTTATTCAATTTCCTACTTAATAAAAAAAACCGTATAACTTCCATTTTTCCCATTTTGATTTCCAATGTAAAAATAATATTTATTGTTTCATGGTGTTATTGGTTGTTTATACTTGATGTAGTTTTGGTTTTAATATGTTCTTGAATATTATGTAAACCACAAGAGCTATAACATAGGTACATTGTAATCCTAGTTTTTCTCACTAGTTTAAATGATTTCTTGAGTGTAGTGTTGGTTCATTGTTTAACCACATTCTATAGTCAATCTTGCAGTTTCTTTTGGTTGGATGTTTACTATTTTGTGTTGGGTTTGTATGAGTATGTAATATTTCATTTAGTTCTAGTACTATGCACTACAAAATTTTTGTAGTAGCCCATTATTAATTATTTGATCATTGGTGTATAGATACAACACTACCACATATCTTCCATTCAATGTGTGGAGGGAACTTGGAAGAAACCGAGTACTGAATCAAATATGAAATATAACCATTAGTTTTTATGTCTATTGGTGATTAAAAACTTAGAGAGCGTTATTTATTTCTTCAAATATCCATGTTCACAAAATGGATAGGCCATAGGAATACCTTTTTCAAATCATAAGGTATCATATTTGGTTTGTTTGATATATTGAATCATCCTCCATGGGAAAATAATTGAAAAGGGAGAAGAAGGAAGAATTGAGAAACCTGATCAACAAGTATGTCCAAGAGGAAATTTGGTATTGGAGACAGAAAGAGGATGAGCTAGAAAAAGAACTAGTCAAATGCCAAGACACCTTCACCACCATGAGGGTATACTTATATAATATTAGATAACAACTCTTGAAATTGAAGAAGAATTTAACTCAATTGGATAATTAGAAAGATGATAGGTTCACCAAAGTGATTTCCTAACTATACTAGAGTCTGGTAGTGAATTAAGAGGCCTTGAAGAAACTACAAGAATTCGTCCAAGAGACAAAGAAAGACCCTTTTGTTTCCATTGTGGAAAATATTACCATGATGGATTTAAGAATGGTAAAATAACCTTCCAATATCCTTCCTCAAGAGACCTTCAATGACTCTGAAAATCACAATAGAGGCATTGGTTCCAAGCTCATGAGGCAATAGGTCTATGAAGGAAAAAGGATAGGAAAGGAAGGAAAAGGGATTATGATATCTATGTATCTTAAAAAAGGCCCAATCATGAAGGAATATGATTTAGTGGACAATAAGAAAACACAATTTTATCTCAACCCACCTCTGTAAAGCCAAGAGGAATGAGAAAATAAGACATTCCCATGAAGGAAAAGGTAGTTAGAAATGGAGTGTGCAGTGAGCCACTTAAATCTTCTTGTAAAGTATTGAAATAGGGAATCAAAGATATTATTATTCCATATAGATACACTCCAAATCTTGGGGGACCAAGAAACCAAGATGGAAAGAATCATCACAAATAAAAAATGTATGGCGTCTAGTATATTTGGCTTGTTTTTATTGCATGAAAGAGGGTCATAATGATATAAATTACTGGCACTATAGAAGGAAAATTAGGCCATGCAAGAAATATTTCTAGTAATATAGATCGACTGGACATTGGGAGGGAAAATGTTGGGGGCTTCACCTAGAACTCCATTCCAAGAATTGAACATCCAAGAAGAAATATTGAAGAGTCAAGGTCAAGGGGAAGATGATGTCCTTGCACTTGCAACCTAAGGAAAATTGGTTGTCCAATGACCTATTGTAAAATTGAGTGTCATCTCTATCATGAAATGGACAACATGTTTATGCCACATAAAACCCTTATTCAACTCTTATCGTCCATCTTGTAGTGGAGGCACCCTTTGTTGAAGATTTTCCAAAGGATGTTCAAGGTACAAAAGAAGAAGATTGAAGGAGTTGAAGATTTTAGGGGCCAAAATCCTTAAAATTGGGAGGTTTTATCCAAATTGGATCCTTTCCAAAAAAAATCTCTTTGTAAACTTTGTAATCAACATTTAATTGTTTTTGGAAAAGTTTAGAAAATGTTCAAAATTTCCTTGGAAGTTGAAACGAACCATTGTGATGGTTTGAATTCCAAGAAAACCCATTAGAAATGAATTTTATTATGAATAATAGGAGGGAATGGAACAAAGAGGAGGAAATAAAGAAGGACGGTAGTGAAGATGAGGGCTCAAAGAATTAGTCTATTTGATGATCGAAGGAGAAGAAAGCATTGAGTTTGTGCCACAGTGAGTGAAGATTGTTGTTGATCCATGGCCATCTGAAAATTTCCTAACACTAAATATATGTGCAACTCACCCTTTTGTAATCAATTTTATGCTTAATAAAAATCCCCTAGAACCTAGCTTTCTCATTTGGATTTCTAGTGTAAAAATAATCTATGTTGTCTCATGGTGTTAATGTCTATGTATACTTGATGTATTTTCAGTTTCAAATTATTATTTCATTCTATGTAAATCATCAGAACTATAACATAGCTACGTTGTAATCCTAACTCTATTCATCGATTTAAATAATTGGTTGAGTGTATTTTTGGTTCATTGTTTAACCACATTCTATAGCCAATGTTGTAATTGCTTCTTGTTGGGTGTCATTGTTATGTGGTGGGTTTGTATGACTAAAAATAATTTCAATTAGTTCCAGTACCATACATTACAACACTATTGTATTCAACCATTATTAACTTTTTTGATCACTAGATTATAGCTACAATGATGCAACATATCTTCCATTCGATGTGTGGAGAGAACTTGGAGCTTGAGAACATATTTCGATAGCCTTTGTTGAACATAGGTATTTCTACTAAAGGAAGTATCCAAGTAGTGAACCAAATATAAAATAGAACCATTATTTTGTATGCATGTTTGGGATTGATAGTGGAGAGAATTATTTAATTCCATAGAGATCCATGTTCATGATATAGACAATTCATAGGCCTATTGTTTACATATCATCGTACAAATTTCACCTATTAATAGACTAGTACTACTATGAATATGAAGGATTTACTCATGTGGCCAACACAAGTAAATCTCACACCTACACTTCTAAACATACACAGTGTACCCTATACTCCTACATGCTTTAGTTATACTTCATGAATGACTAATGCACCTACACAAAAAGGAAATACACTATGCATATGTTGTGGCTCTAATCATCATTAATGGCATATGATAATTATATGATTAATTAGTCACAAGGCTTATGCTTTCCTTCCTTGAGGATGACCCATCAAGATGCACAAAATTTCTCAATGATGCTCATATCTTAATGTATATTTCAAACTTGTACAATATTTACTGCATATATATTTTCAGTGAAAGAACAAAAAATATACAATGGAAATTACAAACATTACACAAAGATTTTTCCCCTAGAAACCCAAAATGAGAAAACCAACATATTGTATATTCATCCATAGTGCTACATTGTTTACAATACAATATACATATATGAGCCAGTAGCATCCAAAACCCTAACCCAATGACCTAGATTAGTCAACAACCCTAATTCCTTAACCGGAAATAGAAAACCATCGACAAAAACTATGTGCTAAAAAAATGCTGAACAATGGACACAAAAATCGAGGCAACACGAAAAAATGAGGCAAAAATGTGACATGTTTCCCGAGGAAAAAAAAAAATTATCTACTACTCATGCAAATAATATAACACATACCAAATATTGTCCCATGTGTTGTTTTCTTTGCATACAGGGGGTTACAGGGTTACATAGTCAACAATCAAGGGCAACAATGCCCATGGATCCTCTACACCAAGAGAAATTCTCAATGCTCATAGATTTTATTAATGAATCTGCAACATTCTTCAAAGTGTCCACCTTCATCAACAACACTTTATTTTCTTCAGCCATGTCTCTCACAAAGTGATATTGAATATCAATATGTTTTGTCTTTGAATGATAAGTCAAGTTCTTCGCTAGAAAAATTGCACTATGATTGTCACAATCTATCCTTGAAGCTTGTTGTACTGATCCAATACATGAACACAATCTTTGTAACCATACCACTTCCTTACATGCATGAGTGGTTGTGTTGTATTCATCTTCTGTAGTTGAAAGTGCCACTACAGCCTATCTTTTTCTCATCCAACTTATTTCTCCTCCAAATAGGTTAAAAACATAGCCACTTGTAGATCTCCTACAATCCAGATCTCCATCCCAGTTGTTATGGGACTTATCAGTAAATGTGGACATAAACAAATCTTTCTAGATCCACCTAAATCTAGAACAAAACAAAATAGAATATGATGCCTTCCCTAAGATCTAACTATTGAGTTTAGTAATTAACAATGGATAGAAAACATATTGTTTAAATGTTGCTTCCTCCTGACATTGTCATCCTAGCTCCACTCTGATTCTCCTGTGATATTGAATCTACAAGGGAACACAAGCCAACCAAAGTGAAATCAATCCAATATACTCAACAAGAACTTATGTATGTGATCAAGGAATCATACAATAAAACAAGACAAGTTTTATGGGAAAGAAACATATCACTGTATTATATTTAAAGTGAAAGTGGAGGTTACAACCAAAGCCTTGATGTTGCAAGATCCCCTCTCGATGACCCTTTGCTCCAACAAATGTTAGAAAAACAGGACCGCGGAGCAATAAAATAAAACAAATGCATAAACAAAACACAGAAGACACACAATACAAGAGAGACACAGATTTACGTGGTTCACCCAGTGTGGGCTACGTCCACCAGAAAAATAGCCAGGTCCTTCCTTTAATATTATCCAGCAAATGAAGGGATACAACCTACAACAAAACCCGCTGTAACTTCCTCTTCTTTCTCTCATAGTCTCCTCTCTCAGAATACAATATTCACCACCATACATAGCCGCAATACATTTCCCTCATAAAAGAGGGTTTCCTTCTAGGGCAAAAAACCCTAACATAATCTCTACCATTAGATATGCGACCTTATAATGAATGGTCCAAATTTACAATGAAATTACAATATACTTTTACAAGGTAATTTTTTCTTCGGGGGCCTACTTTCCCCCAAAGCCCCCCAGCCGGGGGGATAGCCCCCCCGGACCCCGCAGAGGAGGTACCCCCCCTCTACACTCCCCCACGTGGAAGAGTGTGCATACTTCTGGGGTGTAAATACTTCATGGGGTATAAACACGGCTGAAAGCAAGGACCTCTGAATCAGGAAGATAATCAGGCTCCACAGCCAACAACACACACACTTACTTCAACCTTGAATGAATAATATCCACAATGACTTGATGAACTGAAATGAATCCCTCAAGTATGAACTGGAGTAGAATTTCTCATCCAATTCTTAGCCTATTCAATATTAATCTTGATTGAATCAACCTTATCCTTTTCCATGAGAGATCCCTCTTTATATAGGGGAAAGAGAGATGGTTGATTCAAGCAAAATTAATATTGAATAGGATAAGAATTGGATGACAGATTCTACTTCAGTTCATACTTGAGGGCTTCATTTCAGTTCATCAAGTCATTGTGGATCTTCTTCGTTCAAGGTTGGAGCAAGTGTGTGTGTGTTGGAGCAAAGGGTCATCGAAAGGGGACCTTGCAACATCAAGGCTTTGGTTGTAACCTCCACTTTCACTTTAAATATAATACATTGATATGTTTCTTTCCCATAAAACTTGTCTTGTTTTATTGTATGATTCCTTGATCACATACATAAGTTCTTGTTTTGTATATTGGATTGCTTTCACTTTGGTTGGCTTGTGTTCCCTTGCAGATTCAATATCATAGGAGCACCGGAGTGGAGCTAGGATGACAATGGCAGGAGGAAGTGACATTTAAATGATATGTTGTCTATCTCTTGTTAACTACTAAACTCAATAGTTAGAGCTTAGGGAAAACACCATATTATGTTATGTTTTGTTCTAGATCTAGGTGGATCTAGGGAGATCTGTTTATATCTTCATTTACCGATAAGTCCCATAAAAAAATTGGCGACCATACTGGGGATATGACCTCCTTTTGATTTTTTCCTTCTCATTTTCCTTTAGCCTTCCTTGCTCTAATAAATTTCACTCTCTAAGTCTATGGGTGATCCATATGGACTCCCTGGGTTTGGAAGTTCATTTAGATTTTTTGTCTTCCTCCGATTTTTTCTTCATTTACAGATATCGTCGCATTGCACCATATTAGCATCCTGCAACGACCATTAGACATTGCATCCTTCTTGACCAATCTAGTGCAACGATGTCGCACTGTGCTATGTTGTTAGCCTGCGACGACCATTGCTCGTCGCACTGTGTCCCATACCCAGCCTGCAACGACTCCTGTAGATTTTGTTGGAGTAAGTCAATTTGTCTTTTACCTACCAGTTTTGCCTTAGTTCTTGGAGTGAAATTCCTATGCCAGTGTTTGGTTCATCTCTTAGTTTAAAGCTTTCTCTTGATTGGTTTTCAGTGATTGAAAGTCTTTCTTTGCGTTTTTCAAGTTTTTGCTTGTGATCATTGTCACAAGGATATAATCTCAGATCTTGATCTAGGTGCTTGTTTGATAAAGGGTCTTTGGTTTTCATGAAGTTTTGGATTCATTTTATTTTTCAGATTGTTTTTTCATTAAGAAACACTTTTTTCTTGCACATGTCAAAAGATTTTCTTGTCTTTTTCATTTTTGTCTATATTACGAATTCAATTTGGGAGTTATGTTGAGAATGTCTTGATTTTCTTGGATTACATTTTCCTTTCGTCATCACACCTCTGATTTTGTTTCGAAAAGGAATAATTGAATTCATTTATTCTTTTTAGTAATCTATCATAATAAAATTCTTACATTCGAAATATTGGTTAAAGAGAAGAATTGAAAAAATTTTGTAGTTTGTGATTATTTGGAATTATGTTCATTCGGAATTAAGAAATTGCAATTTGTATCTTTTTGTATTTCAAAAGAATACCTTTTCCCTACTGTAATTAGATTTCATTGAATTGAAAAGTTTCACATTCATCCCTTTTTTTCTTTTTATTGGGTCAAGGTCACAACATCATCATTTTCATCTTCATCTCCCTTTTGAGTAAACAACAGCCTCTAAAACACAACGTAAATTTAAAATTTATTAGTAACTTTTATTTTCTAGGGATATTTTTCACCAACATTAGCTAAGATAGCGCTTTGGAACAGTTTGTAAGGTACACTCTCCAAAGCATCAAAACACACAATAGTATCTTGTGATAGGGAGAGTTCAAATCCAATTGCTACATTTTTTCCTAGGAATCCCTTCTTGCACAAGGGTCAAACTTGAGGTCGCATTGATACTAGTAGAGTTACTCACCCTGCTTTGTTGGTATTTGTGTAGAGATTGCATGTATTATTGGGGGTAACTTGAAGGTATACCCACAATTATGAGTGGAAGCATTTCGAGTTGATTTTGGGCTAGATACCTTGCCTTTGCGCATGGATTGGACTGTCGACTGTTTCCCCAAACATCATTGTAGTAAGTGGTAACCTTAGTAGCCTATCTCTTAGGTTCTTTACACAAGGTGATTGTGGAAGGGAAAGTCTTCACGGTACCTGGAATCGACGTTGGTCAAACTCACTCGGGCTCCTTGGAGGGTATACCCATGGTTATGTTTGGGAGCTTGCACTAGGGTGTAAGTCCGTTAAGCAGGTCATCAACGTAATTTTTCCACCCAATTATCCCAACCCCTTCTTGCCTTGATTTTGTGATGTTGGATTTAATCAGCAACTAGTGACTTTGAAATAAGAAGGTTTTTTTTCTTGGTTTGATTCCTAGATATTATTAGTGGGTGTTGTTTGTTTTCTCTAGTTGGCCATAGATTTTTTTCGTTCTTTATTTGGCTCATCCAACATCGACCTTCGTATTTCACATGGGATGCAAGGGATACCCTCAGAAGATCTGGAAGGTTACCAATCTTTGCTTCCTAACTCACCAGAAGGCTCTCCTGAGGGAGTAGTCAATAATGAAGTAGCTTTTGAGATCGGAAGCACACACTCTTTGGAAGGATTTCAAATTGTTTTGGACTCCTTAGAAGCTTTCTGACTTCCCCCAAATTATTTATTGAGTATTAGACAAGACACATGTATACTTCGAATGAACTCATCTAGAGAAATTTTTGTTGTTGATAATACTGAAGTACCTACCAGACCTAACGCAGGATCTGGAGTAGAGGATCCACTTTTTCAAAGTAAATCATTTAGGACACCAGTTCACACTGTAGCAATTTCTAATTCTAGTTCTATCCCTTTTACAGTATGTGATCTTTACAACAACCTATGAGCAAGTCCTAATCAACCTATGGAATAAAAAATGCCCAATACGTCTATTACCTATATGGTACGTTTACACCATTTCACTGGTACTAATAGTAGTGTCACCTCTGTTTTGGACCAATTGTTGGTTGGTTCTCACTCAATTCTTCCTCTCTAGATGGCCCATTCTATTATGGTCCCATGAGATACCATGATTTCTACCAAGAATGTGGTTGTCGCCCAAGCTCCTATTGGGACACCACTTCCAAATCCATCACTCCCCCCTGGGTATAGAGCTCTGAATGCTTCCATTGTTATCCCTACCCAGGTTCCATCTAGAGGTTCTATATTTTTTGTTCCTCCTGGGTATAACACAACGAGTCATTTTGTTCCTACACCTTCCAAGATTCTCTCCAGAGGGCCTTACATTCCTCCACCACCTTTGTTAGGAGGATCTCACCATGCTGGTCCTAGTGGCTCCAATCTAGTTGGAGGCACCAATATTTCTATCACTTATGGTTTCCAAATTCCTGTTGGAGGTCAACCTCATGCTAGGGGACAACCTCAATTTTAGGGACAACCTCAGAATGGGGCACAACCTCAAATTGGGGGGCAACATCAATTTGGAGTCCATAACCCAATTTATGGACAAAATGTACCTCTGTTACAAACTCAACCTTGGAATCTTACTTTCCAAGGAAATCTACAACTGTTTGGGGGGAAACATCCTCATGTTAACTCTCTTTTACCCCCTAACCTTGGTTAACCATATCTAGGTTCTTTGAATCCTACTTGGGTCAAAACTTTAAATTTAATGTTCCTTTCCAGGGGAACATCCCTAATCAACCCAACCCTGTGGGATATATGTCTCAAAATCCTCCACAATCAAATTTTTGGCTGTCTAATTATTTGCATACTTATTATGGTCCTACTGGTATACCTATGGGGCTTCCCCCTCAAAACTACCAATTTCCTCAAGTGAATCGACAATTGTTTTTTCTAGACACTTTGGATTTACCTGATTTATCTAGGATTTTGAATGATCCTATCTTACATTCTCCGTATTGGCCCTTCATACCGACCATGTTACCATATGAAATTTCTAAATTTTGTGGTCAAGTAGGAGAAGATTTGAATAATCATGTTATGAATCTTCATCTATGGTGTTCGTCCAAATCCTCGATGGATGACTCCATCAGATTATGACTTTTCCAACAAACACTCATGGGTTCAGAAGAAAAATGGTACACCAAGTTACCACGAGGTTTATTTAATGACTTTAACACCCTATCCATGGAATTTTTGACACATTACGAGTTGCCAATTCCATACTAGAAAAGAACCAAAATTTTGAGTTTTTTAAACAATCCTCGTCCACTCATATTTCTGATCACATCCATGTGTGGAGGAGGAGAAGATGTTTGATCAAAGTTCCTCTTCCTGATCAACTATTGGCTGAGTGGTTTACCAAATGACTCATTGGACTTATTTCCCATGATGTCTCCATGGGTGGTGTTGTCACTGAAGAGTAGGTGATCAATCGTTCTCAGTATCTGGATCTCGTTTATTCGCAAAAAAGAACACTTTATGATTTGATCCCTGATGCTCCTCGTCCTTCCACAAACCCTACCCCAAGACCTCCAACAACTTCTCATGTTGTTGATGGTGTGATTGGAACATTTCATGTTGAAGCTCATTCCACACATGCTAGTAACACCAATCCCAAATCTAATAATTCTAATGTACAAAATACTCCTACTCCTACTCCTTCCACTGGTAAGACTGTTGAAGTTAATTCTGTTCAATCCACGCCTACAAGGGAATAATCAAAATAAAAAGAAAGGTAAGGGTAAGAAAAAGGAGGACAAGAATAATAATCCACAATCTGATAAAGCCAAATTGCAGATCACTGATGAGAAAGAAAAACGTAAACCTCATTACTCTTGCCTTATTTGTTGTGATGATAATTACGCAAAAGATTATTCGAGATGCACTGAGGTTACTAAGTTCCTCCAAGGGACTAGGGAACCTTCTATACCTACCATTTTGTCACAACCTTTCCCTTCTCAGTAGCAAGCCCAATTTGTCATTCATGACTAAGCTTCTCCTTCCACATCATCTTATGTCCTTATGTGTATTGGTGACTCTAAAAAGAGAGAATTTGCAATTGCAACTCGAGCCAAAGATTAATCTCCGTCAAAAGAAAAATTTGATGATATACCACCTTCGTTGGTTCAACCTTCTCCTCCAAATTCAACTCCAAACGATCCTCTTCATCTCGAAAGACTAGGTCTCTATACAATTCTTCACCCCCCTCCCAAGGGTGTTGATCGAAATTCTGTGTTCAATCCTCACGCACATTGTTATTGGGGAAAACGCCCTACGTACTAGCAAACTAGGGTCAAACTTGCATGCAGATTTTGACCGAATAGAAACTACTTTTTTACCTACAACCCAAGATTTAAACCCCTTTTTCACAGTAAATGCATGGAAAAGGACCACCAACCTTATTATTGGCATTCGATGTAGATCCTCCATTGCGCTTTGATCTCTTGCTTGCATTGCTCCTTCCACAGATGACCTGTACTCAAGACAAAAAACAACTATGCATGCATGCTACTTCTATACTCAGGGGTTAGAAATCAAGAATAAATTAATCAAACCATAGACAATTCATGCATTGGGACGGGAAAAGTATTCTTTTTATTACTGAAAGTGAATCAACTTACAAAAAGGCTGAGACCGACCACCGCTCCTTGAACCTGATCCTGGGCTCCTCTTCTTTTGTCCTTCAACTGCTTTGCGTTAAATCTTCTTTGGCATGAGGAAAGGCTAAAGGGTTGGGACAATGGATTACGTAAATGGGCAGAGTTTCTTCGCTATATTTTTTCCTCTTTCAAATGGTACCCCTACCCCTTCTTTTATAGTTTAGAAGGAGCTAGGGTTTTGGACGAACCCTCGGCCATGCATGGCCGGGAGTTTCAGTTAACTGACCCATAGCTTTTTTTTCCTTCAACAACTTTCCTTTTTTCATGCTTTGTTAGGTACACGTGCGCTATTGTGAGTCAGCCAGCGTGCACACGCATGCAATAATGGGTTAGGGCACGTGGGCCTTGACACAAGAGGATTTTCAAAGAGTTGTTCAACAGAGTTTTGGAAAAGAAGGGATATGAATTGGCCTGATGCCAGGTAAGCATGTGTGGTGCAATTTAGGGTTATAACACACGTGTTGCCCAAAACTACAGTATTGTAGAAGACCTTGCACAAGCACCCTCTGCGATGTCATCTCTCGAAGTCCTTCAAATTTTTCCTTCTCAACGAAAGGAACTGTTAAAGGCCATTTGTGGAATTGATCCGATGGATATTAATTTAATCATCTTTGACTTGGAAGACCACATTCTAAGGCTTCCTCCTTAGTTAGCATTTCTGATCCAAGTTGTTGTTNATCATCTTTGACTTGGAAGACCACATTCTAAGGCTTCCTCCTTATTTAGCATTTCTGATCCAAGTTGTTGTTGAAAACAAGAATATCTGTAGAACTATTATTGATGAAGGAGCCTCGACTTGTGTTATGTCTGTTACTTGTTGGAAATATGTTGGCTCTCCTACCCTCACTGAATCACACAATAAAGTTAAGGCCTTCGATGGTACATGTTTAAAACCTTACAGTGTTCTTCCATCGTTGTCTATTACGTTGGAAAGTAAAGTGGTCAATGTTGAGGTTGATGTATTTGATGCACCTCTTGATTATATCCTTTTACTTGGTCATAGTTTGATTGATTCCATGCATGCAGTTGTGCCTACCCTTTTTCGTGTGCTATGTTTCTCACACCAAGGAAAGGTCATTACTATTGACCAACTGTCCTTCTTTAATTTTGATTCTCATACTAGAAACATTCCTTTTATCTCAAAGCCACCTCCTGGTTATGAGAATGTCAGAGTGGGTCTTTTGAAAGATTCAACTTTGATGGGTACATTTCCAATCCCACCACCCAATATTCCCCCTCCTTTTGTTGCCTCTATTAACATGATATGCACCACTGTTCGTGAAACCCCTGAGTCATATGACCCATGGGTAGTACCTATGCCTGGTGATTACCTTCATTAGAGTGACAAGATGCCTTTAAGTCTGGTCGAATCCACTTATTAAGATATTCAATTGGCAACCCCACTCCCCCTTCTCTCTTTGATTCATCTTCTGATCCGTTCCACGTGATATTTCCTACTGATGAGATGATCATGTCAGTCATGCCTATGGAAGATACTCCATGGGATGATGGCCATCATTGTTCCATTGTCTTTCTAGAATGTGATACCATAGAGAGATACCAATGGATTTCAACTTCGTCGATTGTTGTTGTTATTTCTTCAATTCCTGAGTCAACACACGATGTCTTGTACGAAAGGAACTTGAGTAAAATTTTTCCTACCATTCCTCTTTACATATCGATTAAACTCAGAGTCATGGAGAATGTTCATATCAGGGCCTCCTACTCTATAGATGAAGTCCACACATATAAATCCCTTTTCCAAGAATTCTGCGATGTTTTCACCTGGAGTTATGGAGAAATGCCAGGTATTGACCCTGATATAATTGTACATGAGATTAGGACATATCCGAACACTAAACTAGTTCAGCAGAGACTTCACCCAGTCCATCCACGTAAAGCTACTGCTATCAAGATTGAGTTTGAAAAACTTCTTAAAGTTGTCTTTATCTATCCTGTGGCTTTGACCGATTGGGTATCCAATCTTGTTTCGATAAATAAGAAGCAAGGAATCATCCACGTTTGTGTATATTATAGGGACATAAATAAAGATTTTCCTAAGGAAAATTATCCCACCCCTTTTTTCGACCAGATCATCAATGACTGTGCTGAAAGTGAAATATTCTCCTTGATGATTGGGTTCTCCGACTATAATCAAATTAATATTTTACCAGCGGATCAACACATGACTGCTTTTATTTTCCCTTGGGGAACCTTTTCCTATCGGAAATTACCCTTTGGTCTCAAGAACATTGGTGCAATGTTTCAGCGTGCTATGTCTTACGCTTTCCATGATATTAAGCACATTGTGAAAACTTATCTTGATGATCTATCAACACATTCCATGCATTGCGAGGATCACACTGCATATTTAAGGGCCATTTTTGTACGCTGTCGTTATTATTGTATATGTTTTAACCCACACAAATGTGTTTTTTGTGTGTTGTCTGACCAACTTCTCTGTTTTATCGTATCGCTACATGAGATTCAAGTAGACCCCTTGAAGGTTGAGGCTGTTCTTAATCTACCTCCTCCTTCCACACTATGCTAGCTCCAAAGTTTACAAGAGAGGGAAAACTTTTTGCATAGTTTCATCCCCAATTATGCTGAACTGATGAAAGGATTCACTCAACTACTCAATAAAGGTTATGAGTTTGTATGGGACGATACTGCAAACAAAGCCTTTGAAGCTTTGAAACTTGCCTTAACCCGTACACCATTATTATTCCCCCCTGACTATAGCCAGTATTACTTCCTCTACTTAGTTGCTTCAGAATCTACCATTGCCATGGTATTAGTCTAAGAGGATGATTCCCATGACAAACTTGTGATATACTATTTTATTCAGAGTCTCACGACTACCAAAACCAAATACCTACATGTGGATAAATTAGCCTTGGTAGTTGTTCAAGTTGTCCAACGTTTTCGTCATTATATCTTATTACATAGAACCACTATTATTTCCAATTTCAGCCCCATGCAACATATCCTCACTCGAAAATTGCTAGGGGGAAAGTACTCCAAATGGATAATGATTCTCCAGGAGTTTGACTTGGAATTTGAACGCACAAAGTCAAATAAATCCTTGGTTTTTGCTGGACTGATATGTGACCTTCCCACTATGGAGACAAAAAATGTGGCAGAGGATTCCTTGCCTGATGAATCCCTTTTTCTGATCAATTCTAATGACATATGGTACAGAGATATCATCATCTATCTCTAGACTCAAACTTTTTGGCATGATCTATCTAGTACAGATCATCGTCGTATACGATATCAAGCTCGCCAATACATCATTCTTGGTGATACCCTTTACCATCACAATGTTGATTACATTCTTCGATGCTATCTCACCTACGATGAAGATGAGAAATATTTGAATGACTATCACTCTAGAGCATGTGGCGGTCATATGTATGGATATGCCACTACCCAAAAGATCTTACGAGCGGGTTATTTCTAGCCTTCTTTATTTAAGGTCCGCATTACTTCTGTCTAGAAATGCCATGCTTTCCAAACTTATAATAACAATATAAGATCTCATCTCGCTCATTTACATCCTTTAGTTTCTATTGGTCCATTTTCCAAATGGGGCATTGACTTCATGACATGTAATCCTCACTCGGTCGGGGGGCATGGATACATCATTGTAGCTATGGATTATTTCACTAAATGGGTCGAGGCGATGCCTACATTTGATAACACCAGAAAAACTATAGCAATGTTCATATTCAATCATATCATTACTCGGTTTGGTGTCCCTCAAACCATCGTTACTGATCATGGTAGTCATTTTCAAAATTTTATGATGTTCGAACTTACTGAAATGTTGGGTCTTTGCCATGAAAACACAACTCCCTATTATCCACAAGCCAATGGCTAGGTTTAAGCAATCAACAAATTTATCACTACTATGCTTTGACGAATGATAGGAATTCATATAACCAGTTGGCACACAATGTTGTTCTCAGCGTTATGGGCCTATCGGAAAACCATCAAGTTTGCAACGAGATTTACACCTTTTCAGTTAGTTTATGGTATCGAAGCTATCTTGTCGGTTGAATGTGAAATATAGTCTTTGAAACTGGCCGTTGAACTATCTACCCAATACCTATGCCGAAGAAGAGCATCTTTTGTATTTGATGCAACTAGATGAAAACCCGTTGCGATACCACCTTAGTTATTGAAACTCAGAAGAAACATGTTAAAGCCCAATATGACAAACATGTCAAACCACATGTTTTTTCCGAAGGTGATCTAGTTCTCCTTTACGAGCAAGATCGTGATTTTCTAGGGGTCGTTAAATTCAAGGCCATGGAGCAAGGTCCTTACATTGTTAAACAAGTGTTGGAGAAGGTAGCTTATGAGATAATTGATTATGATGGAATCCCTTTGAGTGAACCTAGAAATGGGATTTACTTAAAGAAGTATTATTCTTAAGTCGTTTTTGCATGAGTTCTTGTACTTTAGTGTATCATTCTTTAGTATGATTTTTTGTTGTTTGGTTTCGACCTTCAATTGCTTACCTTGCATTTTTCTTGGTTTCCATATGTCGGTTTCCTTTCTACCCTACATTGGCTTTGCTGATGGCACTAATCACAGTACTCAGAACTTAGCATTTGTTGCTTGGGCAATATATGCACCTACGGATGAATTGATTATTCTAGATGGCATTTTCCTTGGTCGTGCAACTATCAATATTGCGGAATACAGTGCAGTCATCAAATTATTGACCAACATTGTTTCACTTGGAATTCGTCGTCTTATTGTATGACTCGATTCACAGTTAGTAGTTCTACAATTGACTAATGTTTAATCCATTCAAAGTCCTACGTTTTTGAGGGTATATTTACGAATTCACCTCTTGGAATGTCACTTTGATTACATTGAATATCAACACATTCCTAGATGTCTAAATACATTAACAGATGCATTGGCTAATTATGTGTTAGACAGACATGTTAGAAAAACAGGACCATGGAGCAATAAAATAAAACAAATGCGGAAACAAAACATAGAAGATACACAATACAATAGAGACACAAATTTACGTGGTTCACCCAGTGTGGGCTATGTCCACCAGAGAAATTTTCAGGTCCTTCCTTTATTATTATCCAGCATATGAAGGGATACAACCTACAAAAAAATCGATGTAACTTCCTCTTCGTTCTCTCACAGTATCCTATCTCAGAATAAAATATTCACCATAAACCATAGCTGCAATACATTTCCCTCATAAAAGAGGGTTTCCTTCTAGGCAAAAAAACCCTAACATAATCTCTATCGTTAGATCTGCGACCTTATAATGAACGGTCCAGATNCAAGGCAATTTTTCCTTCAGGGGCTTCACCCCCGAACCCCCATTGAGGGATGTTTCTGCCAAACCCCCTAGCCGGGGGGATAGCCCCCCCAGACCCCGCAAAGGGGGTACCCCCCCTCTACACTCCCTCACGTGGAAGAGTGTACATACTTTTGGGGTATAAACATGGCTGAAAGCAAGGACCTCTGAATCAGGAAGATAATCAGGCTCCACAACCAACAAAACATTTGAAACATTTATAAAATCCAATCACACTTTGTATATACAACAAGTAAGCCATTATAAGCCTCATATATATATAACAATAAAATTTTTACAAAAGTGTTTTTGTCCGAAGAACAAAATATCAAAAATGTGAAGCAAATGGCTTCATATACAATAGACAATCAAGGATGTTGCTTGCTATAACATGCAACTGCCCATGCTACTCTATGGAGCAGTCGATCGATGGAAGCAGACATGCCCACTATGTGGCATTGGTAATGACTCGAGATATCATTAATAGAGGCATCATGAATGTTCGTCGTAAGCCCCTCCAGGTTTTTCTCTATGGTTTTGTAGTCGGAAACAACTACTACCTCTACGACATTTCTCTCCCCTCACCTCTGGATAGGGATGAACTCGGAAGGCGATAAGGTCCCATGTCTACATCATCAAAGAGAATTTGATTAGTCATCGGATAAACAACATAAAAAACATTTTCATATCATTAAAAATCACAAAAACATCATATAAAAAAATGTCCTTCTTACCTATGTCCTCCCATTAGGAACCCTCAAGAAGAGCCAAGTCTAGGTCTCCTCAGAAATCTAGTTCGGCATACGCATAGTCATCAACCATGAGCATATGGGTTCTCAACCAGTCGAAGAAAACATTGTTATATTTAACAATAGGACCAACTACATGTTGTGTCATGAGTTTGACCCACCTATTCATTCTCAGATCCTGTGGGGAAAGTATAGACCACTCTACCTGTAAGTGCAGAACTGTGACCCTCTCTAGGAAGAAGGACACCAAAATGGAACTGTATCCAAATTGTTTCAGTTCACCACTCCTACACTTGTTCAGTTGCTTTTACATACTCTTGAGAACCCCTTCACACCAGTTGAAAACTCGGGGCTCCATACATTCCAACGCATACTGAAAATAGCTCTGAAGAGCCATATGGGGAGATGAAATCCCTACCATGCATGTGATGGTATAGAGGATGGTCCATAGGGGAAAGTCTCAAATGTCTCTTATAGGGACTCTACCACTATGCTTCTGAGTACCTGGCACACAATGCTCACTGATATAGTGGTTCATAGGTGAACCACCACCTCTGCTTCCTGTCAGTGCGACTCGGGACCCACGACAATATAGCTCGGTCAAGAAGTAGATATCCTCGATATATATTGTAATAATGTGAGCACCCACATGAAACTCTTTCTCTTTCACATCCCACATGTAAACTAGTTACTCGAGTAATATCTGTCGGGCACTCATACCCTGGATTTTGAAGAATTTTAACAATCCACACTATCGGAGAGCCATTACCATTCCTGGGTCATTCTTTAAAAAGTAGTCTTCCTCCTCATGCTCTCTCTCTCTCACCATTCCAATATTTTTATCGGGGAAAACCTGCAATGAGACATTAAAGAGAGATTAGCACCATCATCTTCTTCCTTGGAGGTTTTTATTGGCAATACATCTTAAAGAAAAATTGAACTGCGCATGTCGCAGGCCAGGGCATCAACACAGTGTGGAGTCGTCGTAGGCCAACTATGGGGCAACTTGCGACGACCCTAGATCGTCGCAGCACTTGATATAGGGTGCTTGCGATGACCTCCGCACATAGGTACCCTCAAAAACTTAACTCAAAAGTTTATTTTTAACCAATGAAAAACAAATTTTGATTGATGGAAAGTTGAAAGAGGTGAAAATTACTTGTTCTTTATAGACCATTCATCGAATGATCAACCATTCCCTCCACAATCCGCAGTGGAAAATTGAGGTAAATAGGGGGTTTTAGAGAAAAGTTTGGGTGAAATAACAAATGGAATAGTGAAATGAGGTTTTTACCCATTTTTATTGATTTATTCACTTTTTCATTTATATTTTGTATTATTTTATATATATTTACCTAAACCCTAAAATCCTAATGACTTTACAAGTGTTGATTTTTGCAGATAAAAGTCTAGGAGTGAAATGTTGAACAAGGATATGATTTTTAGTTTGTTTTTATACATTTGTCGCATGTACAGATCATTTTAGGGTTTTTCAGGAAAAATTCTAAGCTTGGTCTTTGTTCTTTCTCGTGCTTGTAAATCAATGAGAATGTAATCGAGTATACTTTTATCGATCTTTTGGACTCGTAATGGTAACACAAAAAATGAAACTTATGGATTATCCTTTAAGCTCTTTCAATGCTCCGTAAAAAACAAAAAGATTGTCGAGCAACCTTGTTCTTTTCACACTCGTAAAAGTATTTGAAGAAAACATTTGTTGAGCAGTAGTTTATCTCTTTTTCGGTCTCATCAGACTAATTTACAAAAAAGGAACTTATGGAGTTCTCTTTAAGTGTTTTTTAGACTCTCTAAACATGAAAAACCCCAGAGTTTTCTTTCTTTCAACTCGTTAAACAAACATCGAAAGACCCAGATGGGACCGAACCACTCCTTGTTAGGATTTTTTAAACATACTCCAAGGGACTCGTCCAAAGGATGATATTACATCAAAAATCATATGTTATCCTTCTCAAGCTTGCATAAAAATAAAGAGGTACTCTCCAAAAATGGTGGGGGAGAATTTGGAAAGAAATGTGTCTCTATATCTGTGTTAGTGACAGTAATAGTCGCTCTTGAACATGACACTACCCTTCATCATTGTATCTGGATTGGGAAATCAATTTGTCTCTTGTTTGACCATCCACATGTCTATATGTTGGGTCCTATTTGAGTCAATGTTGCCAATAATATTGTCATTTCGTTCATATGTTCAAGATAAGTCCAGCCTTAATAAGCCTCCTATTGAGTTGGCCATAGGTAGTTATAAATATTCTACCATGTTGGCCTTCCCTATGTCAGTTTCAAATCACTTTACACTCTGATCTACCTCAAATATGTTACTTATTTCATGTCATTGATGGGGGATACATCAAGGCCCTCCTTTGACAAGTCTTTTCCTTTCGACTTCAACTAATTATCTAGGAACAGGACTTAGAAATCATTTAGTACCTTAGAGCCTGCATGCCTCAATGACACATTTCTTCGCTTTCAATAGTTGGTTCACATCATTGACCCTTGATTGGAATATTCCATTGAGTGTTTGAATTCAAATCATTTATTCACATTTGTTGGATTATACTCAGGTACCTTGGGATTCATTGACATCAATGGTGATTTCCCTCTCACTTGTTACCGATTCTCATCATTGACCGGTAATAAAGTGGTTTCTACCATGTTCGACTTCAGCACCTATAATCGCATGGTTAGATTCATACTTAAGGATGATGGAAATTGTTATCTCCTCAAATATTTTACAAAAACATCGAGGAAATTCATCCTTCCGGGCTTAATTATCATTTTTTGGGGTCATTTGCCAAGATCTCCCTTACCTCCAAATTCTTCATGCAACTCCCATTGATCTCTCTTGCCCAATATCCTTTGGTCTCTTTCTCTTTACCTGCAAAACAAAAAATGCAAATACATGTCACCATATCCTATAACCCTAGCTTTATTGGGTTTTATACTATCAAACGATAATATACATTTTTTTATGAAGTGGTGGGTGCTCAAAGTGATTCTAAAACCTAATTCATGCCATACCTAATCTACATGCCCAATCCTTATGCCTAAGTATGAGTCTTGCTTCAAATCAAATCAAACCTAGCCTCTCGGGTCTCACGTTTTTAAAACTAAATTTTGCAAATCCCAGCATCAACTCTAAGTCCACAAGCCAAGTCGAAGAGTTAAGCCATGAGTTATTCCATGTTTCAACTCATCAAATCCAAGTGCCAAGCTCTATAGTCCATTCATTTCATCCACATGTCAAACTAAGCCTAGCCTTTGGTTTTTTGCAAAATTTTGGTTGAGCCCACCGACCAATTGTCATATTGATTTAATTCTCATACTAAGCCATACACACAAGCCGAGCTCACATTTCTAGCCACTAGTGAAGTTTCAGATTTAAATTCACGAGTCAAACAACTAGTCGACACCAAAACTCAACACTGAGTGTTGAACTCCTATCCTATTTGCTTCATCAACAGGTGTCGTTTATCAAATCTTGTAAGTGTATCATGCAAAGTTTGGCAAATACATACACAGGTGTCAACTTTGCAAATAAGTGAGAGTCTCATTTTCACCAGGATGCCAAGTTGACAGCCAGGTGCCTACGCCAAGCTAAATCAAAAAATAATTCAAGTGCTATGCCGAGGAAAAGATATGTTGCGGTGGCTCAAACATCAAGCTGTAAGCTACAGGTTTTAAATAAACACATAGATGATTATGTGCCCAACTTAATGAAGGATTTGATATTAAATTGCATGGACTGTAAGACAGAAGCTTATGAGCTCGTTCAGCAGGGCTTAAAGAATGATTTGAAAAGTCATGTCTGTTGGCATGTTTATGGTCTTCTATACTGTTCAGATAGGGAGTAAAGGGAAACAATCAAATGCTATAGAAATTCTTTTAAGATTGATCTAGAAAATATTGAAATTCTTCGTGACCTGTCTCTTCTACAGGAAAAAATGCGAGACTTGTCAGGATTTGTGGAAACAAGACAGCAGCTATTAACTTTGAAGTCTAATCACCGTATGAACTAGATTGGATTTGTTGTTACACATCATTTGAATTCGGATCCAACAAAATCTGCAGAAATTTTGGAAGCATGTGAGGGGACACTAGAAGAGGACTATCCTCCCTATAATGAACGCCATGAACATACTGAAATACTTCTGTACAAGATCTCTCTTCTTGAGGAATGTGGAGCTCCAAAAAGAACAATAGAGGAACTTAATAAGAAGGCAACCAAAATAGTCGACAAGTTGGCTTTTAAGGAACAACTTGTTTCTTTATTGCTTAAGCTTGGTCATTTTTACAGACGCTGAGGCAACATATCAGTCCCTTCTTGCTGCAAACTCTGAAAATTATAGATATCATGAAGAACTTCAAAAGTGTCTTGGTCTATCAGTAGAGGGTGGGAATCATTCACCAGAGCATGTTGATAAGTTGACTTCTTTGTACAAATCTCTTCAAGAGGAATATCTGTGGTATGCAGCTGCCAAGCACATACATCTTGACTTTCTGGAGAATCAAGACTTTTGGAAGGCAAAAAATAGCTATATTAGACCCTTTCTTACTAATGGATTTCCCTCTTTGTTCTCGGACCTACATCCTTTATATGATCATCCAGGCAAGGCAGACATATTGGAGGAATTAATTCTTGAAATTGAAGCATCTCTTCAAAATAATGGAGGATTTTCTAGAAAGTCTCAGAAAGAGCCACCATCAACACTTTTTTGGACTCTCTTTTTGCTTTCTCATCATTATGGAATCAAAGGGTATCATGATCTAGCTCTTGCCAAGATCGATGAGGCTATAGCATAGACCCCAACTATCATTGATCTTTAGTTGGTGAAGGGTAAAATACTTAAACATGCAGAAGATCTAACAACAGCTGCAGCATTGGTAGATGAAGCTCGGTCTATGGACCTTGCAAATCAATTTATAAATAGAGTATGATGAATCTAATCATGAGCGTTTTACTCCTGAGGATCCTAGTAAGAGAGCATTCACCTATTTTATCTTGACAGGATGAATATTTGTGTATGCCTCTTTTATCCAGTTGATGGTTCTGAAATTTATTTTAAGCATGTTTGCAAGTAAGGATTTTCTTAAAATGGCATCTCTTGAAGTGGGTCTATCCAGCTTTGAGGCTGAGAGTACTGTTACAGTCAAGTGGCGTGGAAAGCCTATTTTTATTAAGAGATGCACAGAATATGACATCTAGTTGGCAAACAATGTAAATGTTAATCCTCTGCATTATACTCAGGAAGATTCAACAAGGGTTTTAAATCCAGAGTGGCTTGTTGTAGTTGGTGTTTGTACCCACCTTGGTTGTGTTCCTTTGCCCAATGCTGGAGATTATGGACGTTGGTTTTGTCCTTGTTATGGATTCTTGACCAATTTCCTAATTGGATGCCCATTAACTGAGAAACCTATCTTGACAGGCTTGCTTTGAGTTTTGACAGAAAAGGAGAGCCATTTCAGTTGGCTGGTGTTGATATTTTTTTCAGTACAGTGGACCCTCTGAAGGAGCCTCCTCTTGTCACAACAAATACTGTCATCTCTATCCTTGTTCTGGATTATCCTATTGACAAATTTTCATGCTATGTTTCTGATGATGGAACAACAATGAAGAGAGAAGATGAAGCTGTACAGGCAACTTACACTTTTGAGGCTAAAGATAAAAGAATCCAGACCTCCAACTCAGGATCATTCAAGGTTAGAAACCCTAGCAGAACTGGGTACTTCAATAGAGAAGGAAATAGAGCCTCCTACACAACTTATTGAGGTTTCCAGCCCTGTAAAAGGAGGAGGAACATCACCAAAGGCACTTTAAGACCTTCAACAAACCAGCAAGGTAATACATTTTTGCAAATTTTGAAGTTTTGACAAAGCCAAGTTTTTGGTGGTTTAGGTGAACAGGACGATTGTTCATTAACCACTGAAAGCAGAGCTTTCAATGGTTAAATCACCTAGAAGTCTTCTATGTTAACCATCGAAAGCCTGTCACTACCAGAATGATCGAATTTTTGCACAGATTGAGGTTTTTCTGATCCAAATCATTTGAAAACACTCATGATGGATGGATGATGAATTATATATTCAGTTTCAAGATCCATTTTTGATACATAAGGAATAAAAAGGGTAGCCAAGTTGATTTTGCAACCTATTTTAGTGGAAACAGATTGGATTTTTTGCACATCTCAACAAATTCGAATTGTATCTCTTGAAAGAGTCATCACTCAGCCTTGGAAGGCTATTCTACACTACACAATGATTCTACAAAATATGAAGACCATGAAATTTGGGATTGACCTCATTTTGGGGATCATTCCCTATCTTTTGCAAACTGAATTTTGACTTTCTATCTTTAGCATATCTGATCCATGCTTTTAGGATCTGAAAACTATATTGTAAAGATATAAAGCTAAAGATAGAAGATGAACTAAGGGTTCAATTTTGAGTTCTATATGCTATTGTTTTGTATGAAAGACACTTTCTTTAATATATCAGCCTGCAAGCTTCTTTCATTTGTTACTGTCAGACCTTCTTTCATCTTTGTCTATGCTTATGAGTGGAATTAGTTCCTATGTCTCTGTTTAATGATCCTATGGTAACTGTCATCTTACTTTTGATTGTTAAGCAAGAATCACAAGCATCTTTGGCTAGTTTGTTGACCCATCATATATATATGGTTTTATGTATGTTTTGGTTAACTAATTAGTTTTCTTATCCATTTGTTATACAAACCTATATGACAATATCTCTTGAAGGACTTGTGTTGCATGAATATAGTTAAGACTGTCTTGAGAATACAATCCATAGGTTAAGATATTCATCTTGATCCAAACCCATACCTATCATTGAGAAAATAGTTTCCAAAAAGATTAAGTTACCAGGCATCTCTGACTTACTATTGATTACTGAGAGGGGGGGTGAATCAGTAACAACGTAATTATAATAATTTTTCTTCAAATGTTATATCAATGTAGAATTATTATCCAATAATGAGCAGTAATAAATAAACAATCACACACATGCACAATACACTAGTGTTTTACGTGGAAACCCAAATTGGGAGAAAACCACAAAATGCTTTTTCTTATATTCCTTGAAGAGTTACATTCATTGGAAGCACCAACTTCCTTTGTTTTCCAGCTGCAACTGGAAGGAGGCTCCAACCTCCTAGTTTCTCAGGCTACAACCTGAGGCAAGCTCCAACTCCCCAAATATCTGGCTACAACTAGAAGGAGGCTACAACCCCCAATGTTATCCGGCTACAACCGGAAGGTGGCTACAACCACCTGTCCTTGCCCCGTCTTGCCGCCCTGAAGTAGAAGTAGAATGATGGAACAACTTTCACACTATCACTATGAGATATACTGCTATAAACCTGTACCAATAAGTCTAAACTATGCATCAACCTGTACCTCAACCTGTAATCAACCTGTAACATAAAAAAGTGCATCAACCATGCACCAACCTGTAATCAACCTATACCATAAAAAATTGCATCAACCATGCACCAACCTGTAATCAACCTGTACCATAAACAAGTTCATCAACCACGCACCAACCTGTAATCAACCTGTACCATAACCAAGTGCATCCAACCATGTACCAAGTATGTTCCAATCATGTTTCAACTACTCATAAACTATGAATCATATATATTTACCAACATCATCAACATACACTTCATGTATGTGTCAACTCATCAACTACTTGTCTCAACCATGTACTCAACATGTGCCACAACCAAAATCCCTCATCAATTTTATCATCCGAATATGCTTGTTTCTCTGTAATAGACCTGGTGTATATGATCACATTCCTACAAACCTTCCTTAACTTTAAAAACAAGATACTAGCATTTTCATCAAACTTTTCTTTAGTCTCACATGCCTAGTTTTGGATTAGTCAACAACCCTAACTTGAAGTAATCATAACTTTGAACCTGTAATGTATAAACCTATGAAACTGATACACAATGTTCTTTAGTGTGTTTTGTGCAATTCTTCCAAGTGGAACTACTTGGAACCTATCAGAAAAGGAGTTATAGCAAAAATGACAAACCTTGCTGAATTCTGACTTATTCTAGAGAGAGACCTTGTAGAGCGTTCCTCACACAAAATATTTGATGAAATGATCTAAAACTATTAAAAATAATACTAAAAACTATACCCTAACCAACACATTTGGTCTCACTGAATTTGGATCTGTTATGAATAAGTTATAATGTTTTTACCCGAAACACCTGATTTTGACAAGTTTCGGGACTGGCCACAAACTCTATTTTCCACAGAGTGTAACTCCCAAAATACAATGACCCACAATATAAATTTTTAACCATAGATACGTGGATATATTTTCTCACTTGCATAGAAATTTCAGGATCTGAATCATTATAGAAAAAACGTTATAGCGAAACTGGTGAGATGACCTGAAAATAACATACCTTAGAAAGCACCATCAAAAGAATTTATCCTTCCTTGCATTTCGGCCTTCTTTTCTTCACTTTCCTCAGAATTTAGGCTTATATATAATTTTTAAACCTCATACAACTATAGATATTCAATATTCCCAAGTGTGATTCAAATGAGAGAGCCTTGCATCTTATTTATACTCTCCAAGTAGCTTCCTTAAAAACATCTTCTAGGTCACTTGGCCCCACTTTCCTTATTTTAGGGTTGGGTCCACTTCTAATTTCTCCATTAAAATTATTATTGAAATAATTTATTTTGTATTCACTTTGAATT